>PNEQ01003738.1:0-15009 GCA_003012365.1 Medauroidea extradentata
AGAAAAACGAGAAATGTGTAGTTTAAGGTTGAACGTTAAGAATCGGTAGCCAAAATATTGATTTTGAAGGCATAATTAGTTCACTGGCTATAGCCCAACTGCGAGGATAGCGTATTATTATTATATTTCCATAACATTAGACTTAAGTAGCAGAGTTCGCTAACTTCGCAGATTTCCATTTTGAGTTAGGGTAAGGTAATCTAACGAAAAATTTAAAAACATATGCGTAAAATCACCCGCCCTAACCAAAACTAACCTAGCCTTATCGAAAGATTTTAAGTTAGTACACCACCATTTCCTTAAATATTTTTCGTTAGTAAAATATGCCTATAAAATTAACAGTTTGACTGGTACACTACGCGAGCGTACTATTCCCAATGTTCTTTTACGCACAAGAAAACAATACGACGCGTGTGTCCACAATCAACTTGTAAACAAACGCACGCTTATATATTTTCACTGCTTACGTACGTAAAAACATCTCGCAGGCGCACTTTTTAGCTTGGAAATAAAGATAAAAGGTTATAATTTAAAACCGATAAACATATAACGTAAAATAATTGAAGTACAATATTTTATAAACAAATATATGAGTTTCTCCCATATACCGCAATGTTAATGTGTCCCCACATGCGAATGCAGCGCACCTAGTGGCAGAAATTTTCCCTGTGCCAAACCTTTAACATTGATCTTTCTAACCTGTAGTAGAAATAACCTTAGTTTGGTGTTGTTTATTTATGTTTTATCTGCGTAAAAATGCAGTCGTGATGTTTGAAACTCATGGCGTACCTTCCAGAATATATATTTAGTCATGTGGTGACACCAAGATCTCGGTTCAAAACTTTATAGTAAGTATGTAGCTAACATTTACCTTTTACTAAAAACAGCTGTGTTAAGGAAAACAGTAACGTGGCAAACATTGTTTACATTTGTCGTTCTGAAATTTATACACAATTATACTATGCGATTATATGGTAGTATGCTCTCCTTAGTTCATAAATTCATAAGGTACCAAAATAACACAACATAGTTGTGATTTTTAAGCAATTATCATCTTGGCTCTCAATGTTATTTCAAATTTCCCGCGCATATTTCACTAAAGTCACGTGACACATGTTGAACACACAATTTTGTATGCAGTTGTATAGATACTCCCTCTACCCTATATTTACTCTAAGAGCAGCACGAAACAAAATGTTTATTCCGAAAAAAAAAAGTCATTGTTTATAGATCGTGATGAAAGTAGACTGCACATCCGTGGGAAAAAAAAAAAAAAACAGATCTAATTTTGCTCTGCTTGAGTAGTTGCTAAGAGAGTAGTTGGGTTCAGTAAAGATGTGTGCAAATAGTGCTGACAAGCATAACCATTGTCACCCACAGTACACCTGGGATATTTTCAAAATGAGCATACACATCACTTTGGTTAAATATTGTACTATCGTGGGTAAATCAGGGCCATCTGGCAACAACATTCGTAAATATGAGTTCAGCATTACAAATGCATTGAAGAATTATGGAAAAAAATTGCTTCCTATTTCTAAATAACTTTGCATTATCCCCTGTATGGGAATGTGTGTGCAGTCAATGCAGCCTATAACCCCTGGATAACCTGCAACTTGATGAAACTTTTGCATAGTTTCCCTTCTTTCAGAAAATTTCCTGGAATTTTTTATTAGGTTATGGCCCAGCATTACAAATACGTGTGTAACCCTCTTGACTATTCTTGAGATGATGGATTTGTGGACACTAATCAAATCACCACACGTTATCAAAAATGCCCCTGTTGCATAAAACCTCAAAGTTATAAGTAACTGGTTAAGGGCTGTTACAGGCTCGTTGCGACTATAATAAAACGGCAAATTTGGCTCGACGAGGTCCAAAATTTGCACAACCGTATTCTTAGACAAACCTAACCTACATAAAATTTCTTTGTCAAATTCTTCTATAGGATTGGCCCTTGGTTTATAAATCCTTGGTCTAGGCCACGGTCATAGAAGAACAGGTCACACTCGTCTGGAAACTTCACCCCCTTGTTTGGCTGCAGTTCACCAAGTTACCGAAATATTGTTTTATTGGTGCTGCAATTAGGGTGGTCAAATTAAAACTCCGCCCACTTCCTCCCCACTAAGACACGGTCGTAGAAGAACAGGTCTGGACACTCGCCTATCTACCAGTGTATTTTGCTTGACCCCCTTGTTATTTGGCTGTAGTTTCTTCAAGTTACCGAGAATGTCGTACTTTTTGGCGCTGTTTTCCGGGCAGTCGGACTCAAACTCCGTCCACTTTTTCCCATTGTTAAACTTATAAATTAAATAAAGATTGCTGGAGCCTTTTCTTAAATTTGTGAACGAAGGAAGTAATTCATAAATTGATAAAAAATACGTTTTGATAATTATCTTAGTGCAAGGTCGTAGAAGAATAGGTCTGGACACTCGCTTGGAAACTTGACCCCCTTGTTGTATGGCTGCAGTTCACCAAGTTACCGAGAATATTATGTTTTATTGGCGTTTCAGTTAGGGCGGTCGGACTCAAACTCCGCCCACTTCCTTTCCACTAAGATGTACCTTGTACTCCGATTGCAGCGCATATAGCGGCTGGTCTCTGAACTTAACAATAAGGCGGCGGACTTGGCGGGTGATTGGAATTTGTATTGTACAGAGCGACGGGAAATTTGAATTTGATTTATAAATAAACTGTATTTTGTATGCACGTAATACAGTTTGTTAACTGTAGACTCCAAAAAAAATATGTCTCTCTCTCTCTCTCTATAGATATATATAAAAGTTGAGATTTTTGAATGTTTGTTGCAATGGGAGTTTACAGTTAGAATATATTGGTTTGTGGACATTTTCCATTGCTCATGTTTTTTGCTGATCAAACTTGTGTTGAATGACAAAGTATAAAAACTAACAAGAAAAACAAATATAAAACACGCACAAAAATAGGGGGAAAAAAAAGCAATCCCAGAGGCATTCTGTCTTTTTTTTTTTTTTTTTTTTTTTTAATAATTGTTATATTAGACAACAAAGAATTCTAGCGATAGAATTCAGTCGAATATCGACACAACACCCAGACACAAAAGACAGAAACAAATATAGAACCAGATTCCCAATATGAAAAAAGATGGAAATAGACAATAAAACAGTGGACAACAAACACAAGTTAAAACCAACGAAAAAATGCAACGTTTCGGGGATTGCGATCTATCTCCGTCTTCAGGCTGAGACACAGCTGGCCAGAACACCAAGATGCGACTGAAGTTCGCTAGAAAATTGGGGCTTATATAGCCTGGATGGTTTCTAAGCTGCTCAGCCAATAGTGGCAAAGCACGTGTGATTGGGTGGCCTCTCGGCCAATGGGAAGCAAGTCCTCTTCTGATTGGCTGAGCACCTTGTAGTGATGTTGGCTGGTGTTCTGCCGAGACTGTTAAACATGAATCTGTTTGTTTTATTTATTTATTTTCTGTAACCCCGGCGACCGGGGTTTTCACTCACACTCAAAGGGGAAAAGTCAAGTACCAGACTTAGACTCCTATCCCTTCTAAGATTATCAAGGCTTTTAAGCGAGGACCGCTCAAGGTGTTTCAATCAATTAGAGTGCGTCCTCAAAAATAAAAATTCTTAAAAATGTCATGTTTATATATTTTTTTCCTCATTTTCCAATGAAGTCCATGGATAGGAGGGCAAACTGTGTGCGTATCTAAATTAACTTGATTTGTCATAACCATATCACATATTATCAGGTACAAACATTTTTAAAACTGTTAACATTATAGAACAAATTAAAAACAAGCCAATCATACTTTTTTTTTTTAATTTGTTATGAATTTTTTCATATGTTCAAGAAAAGTATTAATAATTTAATACCCATAATAATGTGACTAGTTCTAGTTTTCTCTAATCTGACAAAGGGTACATCTAGTGCGTTGTTATGTCTTGTAGAAATCATGCACATGTTTTCTTGTAATGTATTTTTTAATGTTGTCAAAGTGGTATAACAAAAGATTATATAGGATCTTAATTTTCTACTGCAAGTATTTTCTGATTTATAAATAAAAGTTTACAATATGCTATCCATTGAGACTGCCATTATTTTTATAGATTTTTTGTAATAACAAATTGAAATACGTATAGCATAATAGGTTATTAATAAATAGTCAACAGAAACAACTCAAGACTTCTTAATAGATGAACGACATGAAATAACTTAGTTATTACTGTATATAGCCTACTCAACATGATTCCAAGTTGGTTTCTGATCTAAGACCAAACATAAAAATTTTACTATTTTAGTAGTGTTGATAGAATTTGATGTTGTGTTTAAACTTAATACAATGATTATTTAACAAAAAACTATTCACAAAAAGCAAACTGTAATTTTACTAAAAATAGTATCTACTTTTTTTAAAAAATTGATTTACAGTTTTATCTAAATTTAAAACAGTTATACCATCAGCATGCACATAAATATTTGTGTCTATTATATTGCTAGGTAAATTGTTAATTGCAACTAGAAACAAAAAAAATAGACCTCGACCGTAGAAGAACCATCCAAAAACAATGTGCGAGTAAAGTTTACTTCCGTTCAGAATCATTAAATATTCAACTTTATTACTTTCCGGATGTACTCCTCCAGCCTTCTTGTACAACAAAAATAGTACATGCTGACGTTATCTTCTTTGTTCAACATGCATGCCCAACAGATTTTCTTTTGTGTACATACATATGTGTCTGTGTTTGTTTACTAGTACTCTTTCATGGTTTTTGTCTGCTGGCAAGTATCTACTCTGCTCTCGAGCAGGGTAGACGGTAAGTAGATCTGGGGAAGAGATCAAATCGAATATTTAGAGATTTCCGACAGAGGTAGACTGTACTTGCACCAGGTTTTTGAATGACTTTAGAGCAGTCATGGGCAAAGTACAACCTGCGGGCCAAATATAGCCCTTCGGGCTGGTCAATCCGGCCAGTGACATAGTTTGAGTAACACGTACAGTTGCACATAGGACAAAAAAGACAAAATGTATTTTCTGTGTAGCTAGAATAACAGTTTCCTTCTCATTGCATTTTACGTACAGTCTTATTTATCGCATCTAAATAATACATTTTCACATCAATTAAGAATAAAACTGTGTAATACCCGTGTAGAAATAAAAAATAAAGTTTATAACTTATAAAAATGTGTTTTGTTCAGTTTTTTTGGAAGCATAGATACTTTGCTGTTTTATCTGGCCCTCCCCTTAAAAAGTTTGCCCATGTCCATTTTAGAATAATTTCAAATCTAATAAGTAGATTGAATAAGATTTTTGTAAGTGCTTTTTAATAAGTTTGGTATGGTAATAGTATAATTCACAAATTTTTAAATGTTAATGATGATTATAAAATAATAATGGGTAGAAAAGTTCAAGAAATGCATTTTTAAAAAATGTTACAGACAAAATTACTTTGTTTACCTGTTCGTTTTGAACAAATTGAGAGCCAACTGACTTCAGTTCAGCAGAGGTGGGTCTAGTTGAAGCTTGTGTCCTCACAAGGCCAATCTAAATTTTTCACCCAAACAAGCTGCTTTTTATAGTACTCCTCACTTAATTAATTAAATTACCTTTCTCTTCATCCAAATCTCTCAAGACCAAAATAAATTAGGATTTAACTGCAGCATTAAAGTACAAGGATATTGAAGCAATCACCTTCTTCTTAGTTTAACACATACGGTAATTTATTATACTGGCAGTCTCCTTTCTTTACTGAAAGTTAAGTCAGTTTTTATTAAAATTTAAAATTGTATGATAAAAACAACTATAAATTTGAGACCACATTTTGGCTTCTCCTTTACCAGCCATTCTCCAGATGATCAACCACACTGTCCAATCCTTACATGTCCTTTCATATTGAGCATGGCTTAAGAACATTTACCAGTATGTCATCACCTGACTCATATAGAATGTATTTATATGAGTGTCAAACATTTTGGGGTTGTGTTCGTAACATCAGAATAAACAAAGATCGCCATGTGAATGTGGCTCCGAAAACCATGTCTTTCCAAATTACATAGCGATAGGTACACTCGCAACAGCAACACCATGTGTATGTGGAACAATAGATACAAAATGAATTACAAATGCAAGGAGCTGGTAACATCATCCATTGTACTCCAACCTCCATGGCCACGACATTAGTGTACAGTGGTTTAGGCTCCAATCCTGCAAATAAATAAAAGTGAAATTGAAATAAGGTTGCAAACCATAGACATCCTGTGATACATGACTCAGTTGTTAATGCTACATGTAGTAAACATTAGTGGAACTGTAAACCAGTATTCCATGCTTCGACGTACACTGCTGTAAATCTCGGGAGTGAGTTGAATGTGGTGGCACCCATGTTCGACACGCTCTCAAAGGATGAAATGTTCAATACGGGTGTTACATGCACCAAGAACTTCGCACGTCCAAAGATGAAGTAATCTACTGGATTTAAATCAGATGATCGAGCAGGCCAATCTATGAATTTACCTGACAGTAAACACAAAACATTCTGCGAACTATAAACACATGTCATGGCCATAGTGGTAGGTGTCTAATGGATGGTAATACCAGCTCTAAACATTTACAGTTATTTTCCTTCCTACTGTTTCGCACACACATATGTTGCAGTTATGATTTCACCAATCAGTATGGAACTCAGAAAAATACGGTTTTCGAACTCAAGTCCACATAAACGTTTTTGTTTGTTTTGATGTGAGGAACACACCCTCAAAATGTTTGACACTAGTACAGAACTGCTTGGAATCCATCACACAAGAGTCTTTGCACCCAAATGCTGTACTGTTAGTTGCACAAGACATCTACCTGATTAACAAGTTCTCTCTCGAGATGGAATACAACTTATTTCAAAAAGACCATTCAAAGATAACTAAAATATACCCAAACAGAAACACATTATTTATGTTCCTAAATTGTCTGTGACTGTAACATCATCCTATCTTTAGAAGATGTTTGCAAAATTCAATGAATAAAAATCATTTATGTCCTCCTTGACTTCAGATTTCGGAAAAATATATTTGTTTCAACTTCGTGCAACCAGTTTGGCCCCTACCAATACTTGACTGTTACCAAGCACTTTACAAAAGCAGCCTTTGCAAGAGGTACATACCAGTCTTCTTGTTTTGTGAGTGTTCTCATTTTCTTTATGCAAACACAACTGAGGTACTATATTCTTTCACTATCCAATACCATACTTTGTAAAAATATGTACAAAAACTCCTGATTTCTTCAAGTTCAAGTTTTCTTAATGAAAGCTGCAAGACGACAGCCGATGGAGCATCCTAACTAACAGCTCTAGCCGAGGTGAGATTCTTGTCTTTGCCATGACTGGTACGCCATTCTGTGTACTGTCCTCTGCATTCAAACTTTGCTCCAGCAAAAAATTTTGTAGATCTTTCAACAAAAATATTAAACTCTTCTTCAGTGTCAAATGAAGTTAACACAGTTATCTATGTAATTCTGTACACTGTGGCAGTTCACTGTACCACCAAGATGATACATGCAACAGACAAAATGTTATGTTCCAGAACAAATGCACAACATGCTATTGGTATTGAACATACACAAGTTCAATGCTATGCTGTATGGTCAGAGTATCCAACACAGTTGCAACATATGTCAGACTGACTTATAAGGAATGTCTAGTGCTCAACTTGCATGACAAATAGGCTTTTGTGGAATTATAAAATCACCTAGCATCTAGTTCAACAAGGACAAGAGTAAATTCAGTTAAATTCCAGTTATTCTTTCACATAAATCTATGTGTCAACAATAATAGCAAACAATCCTGTGCATGCACACTGAACTTTTTATTCTGCTATTATTGTGGCATAAAAATTTATTTCTTAATTTTTAGAATCAGTGAAATCTCAGTATAAAGTACTTCAGTTTAAAGTACTTTACATTACAAAGTACATTTACTGAAAGCTCTACAAAATTTTTCCATTAAATAACTGTCCAATATAAATGATTTTCAGAAAAATTTCAAGTTCCCTTCATGTACTTTGTAATGAGATTTCACTGTCTACCATCCTTGACAACATTAGTCCTACTGCAAGTAATCAAATAACAGAACTTCCAAGTGAATTACCATCACTGTGTTTATAACTTTCTAAAAAAAAAGTTGCAAATTTGTGCAAAACAACTCTAACATTAAAATAACTGTGATACCAGCACTGGAGTCATAAAAGATTTTTACAGTTAAAAGTCTGTACAGAATATGATTATGTAATATTGACACACCTTCTGAGAAATGTTTCAATGAACAGGACTGCACAAACCATTTTTAGGAAGTCAAGATAGTTTTAAAGGTCAACACTACGGAGCTAACAGGCACGTTTCTCAGAAGAGAGTCAATACCAGACACACACATACTGTATAGACTATATAACAATATTCATTTCTCACACTCGACTGCAGAACACAAATGCTAACAGTGCATGCAATAATAATGCATTTAAATAATGTGAAATGTATGACAATCTCATTAAGTCTCACTTTTCAGCCTTTGAAACAAATTTAGTTATAAAAATAACAACCAACTGTTTTATTATTCATTCAAACAAACAAATACAATCAAATAGTTCACAAAATAATATGCTTTTTAAAAAAATCTCAAAAAATATATATTATCTCCAAAAAATAACGGCCATATGAACTATGGAAACAAGCACTTGAATTCATTTTCAAAAATTGTTTTCCCAATATCACTAAGGGTATCTTCTGCTTCTCTAACAACATCTTGTAATGCTTCTTGAATAAAGTCGTCGCACAACCTGTAGAAGTGAAAGAACATTATCAATAACTACAATCAAATCTCAATTTCTTGAACTTAACAAGTTGAAAATTAAATCACATACTGAGCAACTGTAGTTTGAATAAACAGTTTGAAATACCAATATTAACTATACAGAAATTAAAGAGAAGAAATAGGGCAGGCTGCTTGTCTGTTATTAGCCGTTACTTTGACTCTTGTGTTGTAGCTGGCTGAGTAGAAGTTGCTAGATCTGAAATAATAAGGTTTAAGGCAGACAGAAGACTTGGCCAGCCAAAGCAGTTTGTCACAAACTGCTAATAGAATTCTTACTGCATAAATAAAGCTGCAGTAACAATTTAAGAGAGAAACTTAAAATATGATTAATGGTAAATACGTAGACTAAATTCTGGTCTGAAACATTTTGTGCAGAAAAATAGCAGATGCCAGTCATCAGAACACAAACTTAGCTGGTATAACTGTTTACCTGCATTCTGAAGCTTGAAACATCTTAAAAAATAAAACAGGTAAGCCTAACCTTTAAGAAAATAAGCATCAGGATTTCCATTATATTACGAGGTATTTTAAATTCAACATTTACAGTCATTATAAATATATACTGTTTATAGCTGATTAGCAGAGTCACTGCCGTTCATTGTTATGTTCCCATGTCAATATGGTGAGGAAAGTTCTAGAATGATAGTTAATATGTACAAGAAAATCAGTCGTGTGTAGGACAGTGATTGGCTGAGGATTGTGGGGTAGGGTAACTGTGCAATTAATTTTGGCGTGGTGTAGTGGGCTACCTTTCCACCATGTTGAAAATTAAATTGCAACGTCGACCAGACCGGACATGCCCACAGGGCTGAGGCCCAAAATTTTTAACTGTAAGAATGTGAGGAGTGGTAAATTTGGCACGAGCTGTCAGCACTTTTCTCTTTCAACTTTTTTGAATTTTTCAAAATTTCTACTTAATTTTTTCCACCTGCATACAAGGCCAACGGGATGTAGGTGTCAGGGCTGCCAACCTTCCTTAGTATATTTTTCACAGTATGTTTAGCAACAGGGTGCTGCAGTGGTCGAGGGGTCAGACCTCTCGCCTCCCACCAAGGCGATCCGGGTTCAATTCCCGGCGGGGTCGGTCCCCGGGTTTTCGCATGTGGGAATCGTGCTGGACGATGCCGTTGGCCGGCTGGTTTTCTCGGGGATCTAGTGGTGTATGTTCATGATTTTACTCAAAACCATTAACCTGCAAGTAACTTCTTTCAAATTTGGAACAACCCATTAAATGTGTTGAGATTCAGTGATCCTGGAGAATTGGAAAAATTACTTGCAGGTTAATGGTTTTGAGTAAAATCATGAACATACACCACTAGAGTTAGTTTTGACAACTAATTTTGACTAGTTTACCTTGTTTGTTTTTTGTTTCATTTAGTTTTCTTTTTTGGGACAACGAAGTACCCCAATGACGGTGATCATGAATTTTACTCTAATCATAACCATGTTACTGCTTGATATTACAAACTGTGAACAATTTTGTATCCTAAATTCTGCAAGTACATAGAGACGTCTCAGTTGCAACTCTGTCTAATTAGCTCGTTAGATTAAGCATGAAAGCAGATGGCTGATTTCGGCACAGGCAGTTAGGTTTGTGTCATCACATGCACGTAAATTTCAATGTAAATTTTTCACCCCAACTAGCTGCTACATTTTAATTACCACCTCACTTCCTGTCTCATTATATCTCTCCTCATCCCCAACACTCTGGATCAATATCTACTGGAATTTCATTGAGATACAAAAAATGCAACAATATTTGGCAGTAACTTTTTCACTTAACTTAGAGCTTATTTTGTTTGCTAATTCTTATTCAAATTAAATTATTTTTAATGTTTGTAATGTGTTAAAAAAATATGAGACCTCATTTTGGCACCTTGTTTACCAGTCAACTCTTATGTAATCCTTTCTCATAGAGCATAGCCTTAGAACAATTATAACAACACCTGACACATGTACGATCCAAATCAAAATTTTTGTCTCATAAATTCCTTATAATTCATTACACGAGAGTCTATGCAACCCAAGAAATAATGACAGCTATCAATCATTGCATAAAAAAAATTAACCTCACTAACATTCACACAAACACCTCACAGGTTTACAATAGCAGTTGTTATCTTTAACAGATATAATGACTGAGTAAGGGAGAAAATAATTTTCAGGGTAACCATTGTATTCCCCACTATACTCAATCCTGTCAGGCAAACAAATTAAAAAAAAAGTTAAGTAGAGGTAAGAAAGGAGATGAATATTTTGTGTGCTCCAATTTAAGGCTAGCTTTTGGACCCAAACAGAGATGGTTAGTAAAATACAATCAGTCTTTGACGTATAAAACCTCAACAACACTTGTTTAAGAGGGTAGGACCTTCCCATCTTCCGTTCATCTCACAGACTGGGGTGAACCCAAGATCTCATGGCAGAGGACACGAGCACAACTACACCCATTGTGCTAGGTAAGAAATCAAGTGACACCCATTCAAAATGTACTATACCTACATTTTAATATCAATTTATTTTGCATGTTTATGTAATACAAGGGGGTTTCTGCATTATTGTTCATTCAAATCACTTGTATTAGGCTAACTGCTATACAAAAACATTTTTATGGTTGATGGCAATATAAAGTTATTTTCTGTGGCTGATGAAGCTATAATATAAATGCTTTATGGCTACACAACATTGTAAAATTTATATTTTGCATCTAGGGATAACATAAAATTATTTATTAACAATAACAATATAAAATGAATTTTAAAACTAACAATGTATATTAAAATTTTTCAGTTAACAAAATTTAAAATAATTATTGTTAATGGGCAATGGCAATGTAAAATTTGTTATGGATGACAGTTGACAACATAAAATGATTTACGGCTAGCTGCAATGTACGAAGGTTATAATTTTTTCCCAACCCCTGATGGGCTATAAAAAACGGGAATGAACTTTAAAATACTTTTACTATCGGAAAACATGTACAATTTTCAGCTACTTTCAACATAACCACCATGCAGATTGAGACACTTGTCGTATCTGCGTACTAGCTTTCTAATACCATCCGAAAAAATATTTATTTGCCGCCACCGAACGTGGTTGAGGGAAGGAGTTAAACAATAGTGCTGTGTTACAATTAGATTGCTTTCGCTTCATGGGCATCCCACGAAACAAAACTGGAATCACAAACGATGCACCTTATACACACACCACACCAAACATTTTTAAACGAACAAGGTTCATAAGGCAGGCAGCAACTTTCTTTGCAGAGGGTAATGGAAAGCTGGTGCATTGGTATGACATATTTGTCTCTCAATTTGCACGGTGATTATGTTGAAAATTAAGCTGAAAAATGTAAATATTTTATATCTTTGACAGTAAAACCATTTTACAATTCATTACAGTTTTTTACAGCCTATCAGAGGTTAAATAAATAAATAATAAAAAAAAACATCAAAGTAATAATAATAATAACAACAACTTCCCTCTTCACATTTACCAACTTCTTTGTTAGTAAATTCCACTGCCTCACTGACGTCCAATGCACAGACTGCTTACACATAATATTTTCACACTATAGGCTTAGTGCAAAATTCTGGCTCACTAATAGTGTTCAAGAATTCTATATAAGTTATAACTCTACGAAGCCACTGATTCAAATATCATACAGCCTCATCTGTGTAGTAATTTGATTCTGTGCATTTTTACTAGAAAAAGCATAGGTTTGATAAAGTAGAACAGAGCTAACAGTGTTTATGTGAGGCCTTACATTGCAGTTGTTTCAGAGGATAGTGTGCTAACTGGCTTCGGCCAACGATGGCACAGAACAGACGCTGTGATGGAACCTCTCCTTGTAAGTTCTAGAATCGTGTTTTTGTGCTTCCTTGCTGAGATGCTACAAGACATTATATTTCATAGGGAGAGATAAAATGTACTGTAATGTCGCAACCAACAATTCAATACATAAAAATTTAAAATTAGACTTTTTTTCATCAGCCCATAAATTTTGTTTACTACCAAACTGAGTATTATTTCAGTAATTATTAGGGAAATATAGAGTAAATAAAGTCTGATTTATTTTGTTGAAACTATACCTGCTTCATCACGTCTACAGCTAGGAAACTGACGGTGTTGAAATAAAACTACTGCTGCTACAAGTGGGAATGAAACTGACATATGCAACAGACTGATGGACACTCAATAAACTAATAACTATGACAATACAGCTAACAACATTTGCAACAAATACAATATGACTAATAAACACTCAACACATACGATAAAACAGCTGGCAAATATTTTAAGAATGGCAGACTTTCAACAACCAAAATTTCTGCTCAGATTAGCAGATTCAACTATGAAAAATAATTTAAAATAGAGCTCTTCTATTATTTTGCACTGAAAAATGTGTTTAAGAGGGATCAGTACCTGCCATATCAGAATTCTTCAATTCTTGCTGTAAGTTCAACACAATTAAATTTATTAAAATTCCCAGTCTGACATGGCACAGATATTACCTTCTTAAGTGTTAATAACAAATTGTTACACATTCACTACCTTTCTTAGTTTTAGATTAGTAACCTTCCAGAGGAAGAAAGTAATTTTTTCTACAGATGGTCACAGATGTAATATAAGCAATAAAAGTCAATGCCAACTATATACAATGTAAGAAACTATTCCCTCTGCCTTGTCAAAGCATAAAACATTATAGAAAATGTGTAGGCTATGCAGTATTTAGAAAAAGTGAGTACTGATTCCCTTAAACTTAAAATAAATATTTACACTTAAATATTTTAACACTTACTTTTCAATAATATTCCATGGAATTTTCATGTTATCTTTTCCTAGAATACATTTTTCTCTGCACTGGTTCATTTTGAAATCAGCTGCTGCAGCTTTGGTCAGGTATGTTTGAAACTCTGTTTTCCTGGAGCCATGTAGTATTTTCTTACTGCTTTGAGAAATTTCTGATATTCGTTCATTAACTAAATCAAAACTATTGTCAGAAACTTCCGATTTTTTTTCATTAGCTAAATTGAAGCTATCTTTCCGTTGAGCAATCAATTCCAAGAATTTAACAGGATAATCTGCTTCACAACCTACATCACAGAAACGTAAATGGTCCTTGGCATCTATTGAGCTCCTACACATAGTGGAAGGTGGCGAAATCTCACAGAGCAAACTTTGTTCACGTTGTGTCAATATTTCATTAAATTCAGACTCTTTAGTTTTTGATACATATTTTATAAAAGGCACATTTTGACCATGTTTTGTATCAAACAAATGCAACTCCTTTTCAGTATCATTTACACTGGTGCATGTGCAACATGGTGTTAGGATCTTTTCAAGCTCACATAGCTCCTCCGTTCTTGAAATTTTGTCTGTAGGACACAGTTCTTCGGTATTATCAATTCTTTTAATGGCAGGCATTTTAATCTTTGCACCTTCATCCACAGCATCAAATGTATTTGATTTTTTAGACCTAAAAAATTAAACATTTTAAAATTCATTGCTACAGTACAAAAAAAGAGAGTTTATTGTAATGACTGCTGTCAAAATTTTAGAGCTACAGAAACAGAATGAATATACTTACAGTTTTAAGTCTTTAACAAAGAGGTTCTCGTCTCCCATTGACTGTACATTCCTCCTCGTCTTGATACACACAGTTTTTGACTTTTCAGTTTCACTTTTGTCTTGGCAGAGTGTATGTTGTTTTGCTGTACATGCATTTTTTTTCTCTGCAATAACCTGTAAAAAATTTTTAATACTTCAATATGAACAAACAAGAACAGTAACTTACTGCAGACATAAGTTTTAACTCAACAAAACTGAATAAATGTAGTTTTTAAATAAAATATTTAATAGATATATTTACGAACAGTAACTGCACATCAACTATAGAAACTTTCAATATGCCAAAAAGCAGAGGCTACGAAGGGTATAAAAAAAAAGTAAGCATATTTGTATTGTGTGTTGATTCTCAGTTAATTAGTGCACGCACACAAACAGTTTCGGTTTGATTAAAACACATAAAGTAAACATAGTGCATTTGTAAAACAGTTACAAAAATAACTATACACAAAAACAAAATAATAAAACAGACATAAACAGTTAACTATGGTGCATGCACATGCACACACATGCGCACGTACACACACACACACACACA
>PNEQ01003738.1:16009-32858 GCA_003012365.1 Medauroidea extradentata
GATCACAAAGTTTATCCTGCAACATTTACAAAAAATCCGAATAAAGAGATATTTTGAATACAATTACAAACATGCTGAACTACGCAAATTTCAAATGTCGGCCTACCTTCTCTGATGAGGTCACAGCTTTGCCGAAAAGTAAAAACACTGTTGGAAAAAGGTTTAGCACGTAATCCACACACACAACACTTGCATCCACATTTTCGTTTCATCCATTTTATGTATCCTGGATTTTAGTCTCGCGCAAGACTAATTGAAATCCCAAGTTTAGATAGCGCAACAATGAAATTAAATAAAAAACTATTATATTAACTTCGCAGTATTACTGTGAAGCGCGGGAACTAGCCAACACATTGGATTTGTGTAAATTGTAAAACCAACTGCTGGTGACCAGTGTTGCCAACTGAAGTCTGTATAAAACCACTAACGGCACTTGAATAATCACCGGAGACCTATCTCATCAATAGAAAAGAAAATTTCCAATTTACTAGTGCCAGTTTAAACAGTCTTCGTCTGCCTGTTTATCAACGCATAAGTTACAAAACTTGGCCGGCAGTACATTATCTGAAGTCACAGTAACTGGTAACAAAACTACTAAAGTGGCAATTCTGCTAGGTTCGGCTATATTCGTATCACTTCGGAGAGAAAGCACTGCAATCGTAGCTTCTAACACAGCGTCACTTAGCCAATCCCCTCTCGTGTTCCCTCCACCGGACCACCCCTCCAACCCCTTCATTCACCCGAATACTATCACGGCAACTCTACCCACTAGAAGCGATATTGGAAGCGCTTTTAAACAGCTTGCTTTGGTTGTTTACGAGTTCTTATCTTCTAACTGGCAGTATTGTAATCCGAGCAGAATTTGTAAAAGATACATCTATCTGCACGAGTCATAGTTAGCTTCTAGTAGCGACAAGGTTACACGTGAATTTTTATTATAATCAGAGAATTGTCAGGAAGATGCCTGGGCAAGCACTGCTTGCCTTGCTTACCCTGACGAGACGCCACTGGTTGAGGCGACCCTCTTGACCAACAAAACGGAAAAAGTGCATATTCACAGCAGTGAGGTCCTACTGTGCCAAACTCTAAACTCCAAGAGATATCTCGTCCTTAAATCCTAAGCCAGGTATTCACTAAGGTGGTGCTCCTATCAGACTTCCACTTAACATACCTAACTCAGGACCAAATGTGTCAAGCTGTTTCTCTGTGCTATCTTACCCTTGTTTTAATTACTGGTTTCTTGATATTCAGATATCCAGAAGATTTTTTATAAATCCCAGGCAACTTTGACTTGCTAGAAGCCATTCTTTTTTTGGAATCTTTCACATTGTACGGAGACAATTTCGACTGCATTTTCTTCTGTTCTTTACATCTACCTCTTGAGCCACGAAGAGTAATGCATGAGCAGATCTCTTCATCCTGTTTTTTTGCATTGATTACTGCCAGTAAATTTTCACATTTTGACATCATGATCTGCAAATAAAGAAATTGTACAAAATGTTACCATGAACGTACTATATTACAAACCTGCTCTGGATGTTACTAGTAAACTGAAAGTTTTATCCCCTGTTAATACAGAACCTGAACTTTCCACATTATGTCAAGGCCTATCTGTTTAAAAACAAAGTTTACATCTTGTGATAAAAAATAAAATAATATTTGTTAAAAATAAATTTTGTACTGAGCATCTAAAATTACTGTTAAACTGAAACTAATAGAACAATTTCTCTGCTGATATATATAGATGGGCAGCATCATAAAGCACACACTTATTTGTACTTGCAAATAAACTGCTACAATTTGAATATGATACATCACTCACTTAAATGGTCTGAATAAAATTAGAAAGAAAATTATACCATGAAATCTTCTTGGGAAGTATTTACTGTATATTACGACATTAAAATTTTATTTGTAATACAGTAAATAAAAAAACAAAAATCAGTAAATTTCATTTTGACCTTGTCCTGGCCATACAAACATAAAAAAATTATCATACTGTATTATTTTACTATAATGAGGATAGCTCAGTTGTATGTGACTGAAAGCACAAACAAGTATTCAGAATTTAATAATAAAGTTAAGAAATAATAAGAAGTCTGTCAATTTTTTATTTAAGTATTTTCATACTGTATAATATAAACTTAGTACTATTTACAACAGAATAAAATTAAGTAGACTTTTTTCCTTTCAGAAGAAATGAAAAATTATTTACAGCATGGCATATAAAATATTACAAATTGGTCTCAAAAAGTAATTGTTTAACCATACTGCACAGTAATGATCTTTTTAAGGGGAAAAAAGTTCGGGAAATCGGAAATCTCGTGTCAGTGTCATGTTGTATCTATTTTAAAAACTTCAGTTTGTGATAAATATAAAACAATTATGCTAAGAAAATCGACATTTAATTCTCCTTATAGTATACTAAAATGTTCTGCCAGGAATTGAGCATTACTTGTTATTGGTGTAGCAGTTAACTTCTTCATTCAATGTCATACAAATTGTGTGTATTAAGACTAAGTTGAAATATTTGCATGCCATGTCATAAACAATAATTTATTTTCTGTGAAAGGAGAAAATTCACGTAACTTTGTTGTGTTGCAAATAGAACTAAGTGTGATAAAAGCTAATAAAATTAATTTATTACCTGTAGTTTGTTATCCTGTACATACAAACTAGTATTACTAACTGGTTAGTAATTAATCTGCATGTTGTATTACACCTACAAAATTGTAGGTTTCTTATTAGGTCTATAACAACTTTATATTTCTGGAGTGTGTTAGTAACATTTAAATTTCCTTAATAATACTGTCAAAATAATTAAAAAATAGTACGTCATTACATCAGAAGAGTCCGTATCTTTGTCAACATGAACATTCCAATTGTTTAGAGCCATTTCCAAGTGGCATAGGTAGGCCAATAAATTTTTCAGCTTCCCAGGTAATGCACGTATGATTGTTTTTGGGATGTGGTGTAAATAGACCTAGAAAAAAAAAGAATAGGCTGCAATAATAAGGCTAATTTTCCAAGTTCCCTTAATAATAAACCTCTACTTTCTCTGCAACATTACGATGTACATACAAAATATTTACATAAATCAATTAGTACAGTATATGAACAGAACAAAAAAATTGGGGACACAGCATGCTTTTATTTGTTTACTGTTTATTTTTATTAAGATTTGAACATTTGTTTGTATTTTATTCTATATCATGAGTGGCGGACAGAGGTGCACTCTGCACGCATCAGTATTTAATAAGTAATGGTGCACAGAGATAACATTATATGTAAAATATGGTGTATGTTTACGTTGCGGGTATGGGGAAGGGGTGGCGGCCTCATGGTCAGACCACTTTCTTCCCACTAAGATGATTAAGGCTGGATCGCCAGTGGGGTTGATTCCAGATTTTTCGCATGTGGGAAACAAGGTGGGCGGGTTTTCTTGGGGTACTCCTGTTTTTCCTACTCTTGCATTCCGTTGCTGCTCCATCTGTCATCCCTCATTTCATCTCTGTTCCCTCCAGGTGAGAGGTGTGGCGACGAGCTGCCGTCTCATCCTGTAGTCAGAATCGTGATGAAATGGTGCAAGGAGAATCTTTGTAGCAATGCAGAGTTCCAAGAACATGTATACAATTTTCATTAATTTCATATTTACACAGTGAGGTTCCTTTACCAGCAACATTTGCAGCTTTCATTCTGGAGACTGCAATGTCTTCTGAAACATTGGGATGGGAAACAACAATGATGCAGCTACAACACAGAACAGAATATATCGTAGATAATAGCTGTGAAAGCTTGTGGTGTTTATATTTAAAGTGAAATGCTAGGCTACTAACAACGGTGACAGATGGCCACAAGTAGTTATCAAAGTGTGCTGCCGATTATCTTGGAAAACAGTGGATTCCTTAACTAGTAATTCCAGATCACGTTACTGTTGGAAGTAAAACAACTTCCATAAACTACTGAAACAAATTTAGAAATTTGTGGAAGAAAACGAAAGGAATTCCTCATAAAAGTTGCAAAAGGCAAAATCTGTTATTTTTAGGGCCTTTCCATGGGCCTGATTAAATACATACTGATATTGAGCAGTGCAGCACAAAATTTGGAAACTACTAAAGGCTATGCTACAAATTCCAAACGCTACAATGCACACACAGAAAAACAGCACACGATCGGCGCACAGAAAGTTTGGTAAAAGTAAATTTTTTCTGTGCGTGTGCGCCATGCGCAGCAAATTACAATGAGGATACTGCTGAGTTCATGTGGAACTTGGTTATCGATTAACCTGGAATGAACTTGACTATAGTTGTATCCTGTGTAGTATCCAATTATATTTACTAGTGCTACCACCACACAAACAAATAATATACCATCCACCATTTCTGGCACATTTTGTGGAGACTTCCTGAACTTCTGTGCGCGTGCGGCGATAAATGTAGCTTATGAGAATTACAAGGTGGTGCAGAGGAAACGCATGTTTTTCGAACCTCTGGTACACGGCACCGGGAGGGGGTATTGACCTTGAACGAATGTTGGCAGACGGCCCATACAATGCCCTTTCAGTCGCTATGGAGCGTACAGCATCGTGTGTTCGTTGTCGAGCAGTTTTTCAAAAACAATGAATCTGTAGTCTTTTCCATCTAACATTTTAGAGTTGGACGTCGCGGTGCAGTGCCTGATCGAAATACCGTTTTCCGATGGGTTGCAGCATTTCGCAGTACTGGTTCTGTGATGAAAAGGAAACCACCCGGTCTTCCCCGTTCTGTACGTACACCGGAAAATGTAGATAGACCGAGTCAGAACGGCGGTTGTTACGAGTCCTAGACGATCGACTAGACGACATGCTGTAGCACTGGGTATGTCACGTCGTTCTCTGCTCCGCATCTTACATGATGACCTCAAGTTCCATCCGTACAAAATAATGATCATCCAGCAGCTTAACGCAGGGGATTTCGTACAGCGCAGAGAGTTTTGTCGCATAATGGATGAAATGTTTACGGAAGATCCCGATGTTACAGTCTGCATGAGTGATGAAGCACATTTTCATATTGACGGTTACGTTAATGTTCAAAACTGTCGGTATTGGGCTTCGGAGAACCCACAAGAATTACACCAAAAACCTCTGCACAGTTTAAAGGTAACTGTGTGGTGCTGCATTTCAAAGATGGGGATTGTTGGACCCTATTTTTTCGAAGAAGAAGGACGTGCAGTTACTGTTACATCAGCACGCTACGTTGAGATGTTAAACAACTTCCTTCGTCCAGAACTGGAAAGGCGTCGAGTAAACATGAGAGACATTTGGTTTCAGCAGGATGGTGCCACAGCTCACACGGCGAGAGCATCCATGGCGGTGGTGCGACAAATGTTCCCTGGACATGTGATTTCGCGATTTGGTGATGTTCACTGGCCTCCTCGCTCACCCGACCTGTCGATATGTGACTTCTTTTTGTGGGGATATTTGAAATCAAAAGTGTACATCAACAAGCCTCGCACACTCGATGACCTGAAGAATGCCACCCGTCTGGAAATTGATGCCGTGCCGAACGTAATGGTGGAGAGAGCCGTCCGTAATTTTCAGACGAGGCTCAACATTTGTATCCAGCAAGAAGGATGTCATCTCAAAGACATTATTTTCCACACCTAAATATGGTATGTAAATTCTAAAACTGCATTACAAAACCTATCATTTCTTGCTTGTTATTATTCTCTTCAACCCATTGGTATCCCAGTAATTCAATATAGAAAAACATGCGTTTCCTCTGCACCAACTTGTATATGTACTATGTGTGCCTGTGCGTGTACCTGTGCCAACTCAATTCTAGCATAGCCATAATAGATGGTCACGATATATTACACATTACTTAAACACACTTTATTGACACTATAATTTACAAATTTTCTGGACTTTTTTTTTACCTATCTTACCTGGAGAGCTTGAAGACCAACGTGATATGCAGTTGCAAGCTTCTGATATACATTATTTAACTGGCTCACTCGTGGATTTAAGCACACCATTAACATGTTTTGCTGTTTCTTCAGATCTGTTTCCTGAAAGCAAAAAATACAATACAAGCAGTTTTTTAAAACTTTGAAACTTTGAGAACAAATTCAGAATTATTACTTTTTTTTTCTTTCTCACCATATTTTGACTCTTATAGCAGACATGAAATGTTTAAAATCATTATAGAAATATATGAAACACTGAACTGAATATGATGTAAAGCATGCTAATCATAAGATCATGACTCTCTGAAGGTAGAAATTCTATCTAAATGTTACATACTGTATATTCTGCAGTATAAGTTTTTCTCATCAAAACTGCAGCACATTCCACGTAAATCCTCTAGGGTCTTCCAGTTGAAGTCCTGACATGAAGATTCAACATTTTTAACATATACATAAAATTGTAGCAAATTGATGAATACATTGAAATTCAGCATAAAAGTAAATGTACACATACCTCAAATGCCAAATTGCACATATTATGTCCATGGGTCAATGAAACTACTTACTTTAAAATCTCTACTAGAAACATTTATGTAATATATGTAATTGGTGCATAGTGTTTGTTAGAGATAGAATACAGGAAGGTTGGTAAATGTGGAGGAACCGGTTGGCTGTGCAAACAAGAGGCAGAGGCAGCAAGATTTTGTATTGTGATGAGAGGCTATGTATACAAAGTTAATTGTGAATAAAGGTAGTTAAGTGAAAATGTATTGTAATCTATCAATGAATATCACAGTCAAACAGTTAATAGCAGTGAAAAGAAAAAAGTAAACTTAAACTGCACAGCAACATTTACATATTACTATCTTCTCATGCTTAAAAATTTTATAGACAGTTTGTCAACCAAATGTTTAGAATGAATTCTAAATGTTGTATCATTGCTTTTTACATATATCTCTTAATTTAAATAAGAAAATGAAAAAAACATATTACATTAAATAATTTGTTGCATTTTTACAAATATTTGTAAAACATACAATTTAAATTACTGTATTAACACAAGTTTGTATGGTGGAAATAACAGTGTTCGTAGTAAATTCAAAACATATTTGTTGTACTGATCAACTGAAGTAAAAATTACAAAATATCAATTTCACTTGAAATATGGTAAAATTTGAAAGATTAAATAGATTTGGCCTATGATGTTGGTCCTGATTTACATTACGAGAGACATATAATATGGGTGCCACCTCAAAAAATACCCGGCTGAGACTGGGAACATGTGAAGTCTCACAGTGTTTAGGGTTTTGTGTGTGGTAGGACCTAAAAACTGTAAATAATTTTCACCCTCTTTTTAGTTGGCCAAAAAGGACGCCTCAACACATGGAATGCACACACACACACTGGCATCAGTTTAACATGGGTTTTATTATGCACAGGTACAAAAAATACACTAAACACCAATGTGGTACCTTTTCTGCAGATGTCACTCATTGACACCTTAAGGTCTTGAAACATGACAGAGTTAGGATGTCGTGAAAACAATATATTCGAAACTATGCAAAAAATAAGTTTGTATGTTCTTAAGAAGCAAAGTTTAAGACAAACACAAACATTTGTTCATAAGTCCGATAATATCTGAGCTGGTCGCTTAGAGTTAACATGAAATTTTGTGCCAGTTAATGTACACACATTGCGAGAAGCGCACAGAAGAAAGTAAAACAAAAAGGTTCCAGATAATTAAGTATGACGAACAGCACTATGAAATAAAACAAAGTTGAAGCATCCCCTACTGCTGGTCCACGTTTGTGCCTGAACAAGGTTGCATGTAGACTGGGATGAGCACATGGTGGTCCTAACGGTTGTCGATAATAACTGCCAAAAAAGCTGGTGTTAACATCGCAACTTCTGCTCAGAATGCTCTTTAAAAGTTACAGACATAATTAACAACAGGAAAGTAAGTGTGCTTACGTTAATATACATACATTAGCATAATTTAACAATGTAATTAAGTTACTCGTAATTAGGCATGTAATATTAAGGTACAGAAACCACTAGAATGAGTATTCCTATCCTAAGGGTTGCAGCCCTGCAAGTTATGATGTACTTAGGTGCACTGTGCGCACATTACCCAGAAAAGAGCATAACCCTTAAGAGTGAGCCAGGGAGAGATATTGGCCAGAGCTCAATATCAAGGTCAATAGTGCTAGTGAGGCGCGACATGAGGTGAATATGGAGTAGCGCCAGAATGAAAGGGCGGGGGAGACGGGAGATCCCCAAGAAAACCTGCAAACCAGCGGAACGATTCCCACATGCGAAAATCTGGGGACCAACCCCGTCGGAAATCGAACCCAGATCGATTTGGTGGGAGGCGACTGGTCTAACCATTTGGCCACCACTGCCCCCATAACCCTTAGAGATCAACAAAGGTCAATTATGCAGTTTAACATATGTTCTTGAATCTATCATGGTCAGAATATGGAATTTATATTTCAGAGTTTGTGATGCAAATAAAAATACAAGATGCATGTTAGGTCTGGGTCTTAGGGTCTACGCATCCATGCTGTTGACCAATATATGTTTTTATACAATATAATTATTTAAAGTGAAACCTTTCCATCTTTTAGGCTTTATTACCATGCAAACTAGCCCCAATTCGTCCTATTTCTTTGTACTATGTAGGACAATTCTGAATAAATTCTGCATGCACAGTCATTGTAGCATAATGTTAAACAATGCAATTCACAAACACACAGCATGTATGTATGGCTTAAAGCATTAAAAGAAATTATAAAAGCTGTGAAATAAAGGTAACAAACAGCAATATGCTACTGATTTTGCAGTAAAAGGAGCCAGTTAATACATACATACTGTGATTAAATATATTCAATGGAATTTAATTGTACACATAACAATACAGGCTGTATAAAGTTAATCTTATGAAAGGGAAAGAACAATTGTTAGTAGAAAAATTGCTTTAACACATTAATTGCATTAATTACTTAATAACGCTGCATTCTTATAATGAATCCACTGCTGAACCTAGTTAAGACAACATATCATTTTTCTTTGCAAAAATGTGGCTACTGCTCCCTTCTACTGTGATTTTTTTGAAGTTAACAGTTATTTATACCTAATGTACAAGTTCAAATTAATGGTATTATGGCTATCCACAAGACATGAAATATAATAAACTACAGGAATAACAAAATCCAGAAATTAGACAAAACTTACATGTCTTTGCAGTTGGTATAAATAATTTCTAGTAAACATGGCACTGAACTCTGTAGCTCTATGTGTTCGCCTAGCAAGATCCTTATCATCTTCTGGAATAGGTATATTGTCCATCAGATGCACCATATCATCCAGCGTTGCAGTTATCTTTGACCGGTAGTAATTGATGCGAACAACATCAGTAGAGCTAACCTCTTCGACACATGAATCTTCAGCACTTGACTTTGATTCAATGTCAATGCCTCCCACTGAAGATCTCAAACATTGTTTTAAGCTTTCACCTTTGGGATTCTGAATCAAATAAATAATTATACTAAATAATTACACTACGCAGGCTACTGCTATAACATTGCATTATACTATTTTTCTAGAATAACATTAGAAATGTAATAATTTTTATATAAGAAAAAAGTAAAATTAATGCCAAAAAAATTACATTATCAGAATTAACTTTACACTTCGTAAATGTTGTTTTGGGCAGTCTATAGCAGAGGCCAGGAAGGATGGAGGGGAAGGCGGGGGCAACGGAGTGTTATGGAAACCAAGATACAGCATAGTTCCAGAAGAATGTATGGGCTTGTCTAATCATTAGTAGAAGTAGCCGAACCCAACACAACGTGGTATCAGAAGTGGGATTCCAGGTGTTCATTGGAGGAGGTTTTGTGATTAATTATGAGTCTGAACCTAGAACTCGCAAGATAAAAGTCAAACATGACAGATGGCGGCCATGATGAAAGTAATTGGAAAATAGCTTACACCACTGGGTCCTTTGGATTTAACTCACCCCAATGCCTGGTTCAGGTGGAAGTCCAATTTGATCGCTAAATAAATATCAACGGCCAGAAAAAATGTAAGGATGAAGAGAAGATCGCCTTACTCATGTATGTTTTAGGGGCTAAAGCTGACAAAATTATAGTTACATCTGTGGAACCAACGAATTGGTGGACCTTCTGTGAATTAGTGTAGGCATTTGATAGGTTGTATTATTGACATTTGCTTGTACATCCACTATACATAATTTATTCTAATCTATGTTGTTGATGTAATTGTAGTGTCTGATGATGTTGGGGTGTTGAACAGTGTTAAAACTGAATTGATAAGGTCTTTTAAAATTAAAGAATTTAGCAACAGTAAACAGATAACATTCCTAGGAATTGAGTTGACAGTGTCTGACAACCAAATAATACTTACTCAGACCCAGTTAATGAATAAGGTTTTGAGTAAATTTTTCATGTCAGATTGTAAATCTCAGTTTGTTCCAATTGAACCGAGCATGTCTGTTAGTGCTGATAGCACATATGAGAGGAATAAGGCACCCTACAAAGAATTGCTGGGAAGTCTGATGTACCTCGTGAATGGAAGCTGACCTGGTTTGTGTTTTGCAGGAACATATTTCTCAAAATTCCAAACCTGCTACACAGAAACACATTGGAAACATCTGGAAAAGGTGTTGAAGTATGTTAATGGTACCAGGAATTTTTGGTTGGTGATCTCACAGAAGGAATCTGTCATCTATAGGCTTATGTAGACTCAGATTTTACACGTGACGGGTAGGATCGAAAGAGTATGACTGGATACTGTTTGTGTCTGGATTTATTTGCTTGGACATACTCCATTGTGAAATAAATGACTGTCGAAAGAAAACTAAAAAATAAGACAAGAAAACATAAATAAGCAGAGTATGCTTTAGTCATCAGGATATATACACAACATGAAATTCCAAAACTGGAATCGGGTCAGATAAAACAAGGAAAAAACAGAAAATAAAAGAAATAACAAAAATATAAAAAAAAATCCTAAGTAGACATGCGACACAATGATGAGACAAAACAAAAATACAAACAGAAATACAGCAAACAACACAACAATGAGACGAAACAAAACACAAAGATGTCAGACACAAACAGAAAAGACTACAAATGACACAAACAGAAAAAACTACAAACGACACAAACAATGAGACGAAACAAAACACAGTAGTTTTCCAAACAATCAGTATTAACAACGTTTCGGGAACTGGAATCTGTTCCCGTCATCAGGTTTTATCTGACCCGATTCCGGTTTTGGAATTTCATGTTGTGTATGTATCCTGATGACTAAAGCATACTCTGCTTATTTATGTTTTCTTGTCTTATTTTTTAGTTTTCTTTTGACAGTCATTTATTTTGCAATGGAGCATGTTCAAGCAAATAAATCCAGTCATGCACTCCCATTGCACAGTTCTTTCATGTAAGTCAGTAGTAGTGAGGCTGAATATGTGGCTGTGTCAAAATGTGTGAAAGATTGCAAATATGTTTTTCAGTTGCTGGAGGAAGCATATAACAATTACTTTAAACCAGTAGCGGTACTTGAGGACAACCAGTCTGCAATAAAAATGATTAACACACTGGAGACCAAACAATCTCGCCATATGGAGGTTAAACATCACTTCATTAGGGAGGAGGTTGCAGACCTGTTTACTACGAGTTTGGGAAGGATAAAGTTTGAAGAATTTAGAAGCATGCTCTGAGTAGTAGAACTACAGAACTGAAGTGGGTGTTGAATACAATTCTGTTAGGTTGGCAGAAGAGGGGGAGGGCAGTTGAAAGTAGTTGGTGGAATGGGAGTTGACAAGAAAGATATGTAACTAAGGCATTGTGTTGTAATGAAGGAAACTAGTAATAAAGTTAGCTGTGTGCAATGTTACAATTGTCTTTTAATTAACAGTTACCCAGTTCCGGTCTGAAACACAATGTGAAGCAAGCCATGCATGTGGTCCCGCGAGGTGAAGATGCCTAATCTGGCAGTGAAATTCTTACTTTAAGTTGTGGCACTGTGAAATTACAGCTTTATTTTATATTTTGTTATTAAAGCTAGGTGATTCCCATGTATTTTGGCAATATTATAGTAAAATAATTATTTCATTAGGGGTCTCGGGTTCGGAAATGGAAGGGAAAAACCAGTCACAAGTTAAAGTAGCCCAGAAAAGTCTAGAAGTCAGTTAGGATGTAATAAGTAGTATTATGGCCGGTTGGTCTTGTGTGGAAGTATCGTTAACTTTATTTTTTGTTCTGGTTTCTTCCAGTACAGGTTTCGCATCATTCTGTGTGATTTCCTAGTTTTTCAATTAGTTTCTAAAGGGGTCAGTTACAGGAACAAACTTAAGAGTGCGAGGTAGATAAATAAACGCTGAAAACATCAGTTGACTTATACGCTTTATTCGAAGCCAATATGGATAAAATACTTGATGACAATCCTAGACAATGGTATTTGCCACCTTTATGAGTAAATGTTTATCCAGAATTACTAATTTGTTACGTGTGATCTCTTGCGCCGCAGTTAAATGCTCAAGGTTCCGGCTTCATAGATTGTGCCTCAGAAGTTTGTAACACTGGAAACAATTTTGTTTACAACGTTGGCTAAAACTATTGTCTAGAATTGCTATTGTTTAATTTTCGCAAATTGGCTTCAAGAAACCTACAGTTATAGATTATTCGTAACACTGGAAACAATTTTGTTTACAACATTGGCTAAAACTATTGTCTAGGATTGCAATTGTTTAATTTTCGCAAATTGGCTTCAAGAAACCTACAGTTATAGATTAATGTGTTTACAGTTGACTTATGTACCACGCCCTCTTAATTGTTATGAAAATAAAATTGGTGCAGATTCAGCCCTTGAAAATTTCACGTTAAATGACCCCATAGCCACACACTGGTGGGTCATGTTCAAGGATAACATGAAGTATGTACACAATATTCTGATTAATTTTACCACTGCAAACATCTACAGCATTAAATAAAAACAATCATATGTATTTTTACGTATTCATGTACTAAAAAATATGTTTGTAAAGAAAAAACAATTTATTAGCTAATGAAGGTTTGCACATAATACAGTCTGCAAAATAACTACGTATAATAAAATAATAACTTGAGAACAAGACAGGGGTGTCATTTTAGGTTTTTCATGTGGGGGGGGGGGGGGGGAGAAGAAGATTTTTTGGTGACAGTGACCGTGTTACATATTTTTTATTAATTAAGCATGTATAAATGAGACACTTTAGTAATAAAAGTTCGGTTTTATGTGATTATGTTGGTAGATTTAAATAACAAAATAAACAACAATTTTTTTTAACACATTTTCTTCTAACTCCAGGGGGGCTTTTGCCCCCCCCCCCCCCTTCACTTAAATGACGCCCCTGGAACCATACAATTCAAACTCAAAGTTACATACCTGCAAGGCAGTACTGCAAGAATTTGAAGCAAGTTGTTGTTGGTGTAGGCTTACTACTTGTGTATCAGGAACATTTTCACTGTCACTGCCTGTACTTTCCTTGCTTTTTTTAGTGCTATCAGAAATCAAATTTAACCATCTCTGTTCATCTGTTTGTTTCTTCCTCAGTCTTTGTACAGTTTGCACTATGACTCTAAACTCTTCCTCTGAAATATACTGTAGGAAAAAATTTATGAATTTAGTTGCAAGACTGAGTTTTAATTTCAGAATTTTTTATATAGCAAAACTGATCAAGAAAACTAACTCTGCCAGTACCCTACATAATGTAACAGTACAGTATTGGAATATATAAAATACTACTTTCTAGTGGGGATACACTAACTGCAGGAGTAACTCTGTGCTGCAAACGATCTGACCTAATGTTTGTTTTGGAGCCATTTGTAAAAAAAATAGTTGATTCTATTAAAATATTTCAACTTTAAGAATGATCCATCCAAATTAAGTGTATAATTACTCCACTTACTGCCCGAAAACAAACAATAAGAGTTGTGTAAAGCTACCCCTGCAGTTTAAGTATCCCCGCTTTACAATGAGTTACTCAAAAGGTAAAACAGGCCGTAATACTTCAAGCACGCCATACAACAATTTATACTGACCAACAGAATGAGTACGAAGGGTTACCCAAATTTGAAACTCTACAAGTTGTTCTTGAACCACAGGTACAAATACTGCAAGGTGATTCCCTATCCAAAATGGAATAGAAAACGTTTTATGAACAATGCCGTATAGTGACTCGTAAGGGAGAGATTAACCATTAAAATAATTTTCAATGGTTTATACTGAAAATAATAAAACCTACTCTAGAGTAAAGAAATATTCTGTGAATGAAGTAGTTACTTTATATAGACGTTAAGCTTTTGCACATTCCCAGCAGTGAGAGAAAAGGGGTAAGGTGTTTTTATCATACTAATGTGTGTGTAACCCTTGGATATTTTATTGTTTTTGGAGACGTGACACAATGCACAATACAAGTCACATTCATGGAACACTTAAATGCAAACTGTTTTGCAAAAAAAAAAAAAAATTGTAAGGGTGCTTTGTTGTCTGGTGAGTGAGTGAGAGATTTTGGTCAGCGCTTAACATCAAGGTCTTCAGCGCTGGTGAGGGATGATATGATGTGAGTGAGTATGGAGCAGCGCCGAAATAAAGGGGCAGGGGAAATGGGAGATCCCAGAGAAAACCAGCTGACCAGCTGCATTATCCGGCACGATTCCCAAATACGAAAATCCGGGGACTGACCCCACCGGGAATTGATTATTTGGTAAGCATCACGTGTTCCAAGGCTGGTCGTACGATCATGGCTTAGTTGCTGTGCGTGAATGGAGGTTACCCAACTGGATAATAGTTGTGTTTGTACAGCCTTGCTGCTAGTTGTAATTCAAAAAGGGAAAACCATAGACTGTCACTGCATGAGAATGTGCCTTACAAATCATCAGTGTGTGTATTTTACATATACTGCTCAAAGTGGCAACCACTTACTTTGGTACTCAACTGACAGTGATATAAGTGAGTGGATGCAGTCAAAAACGTGTGAGGTGTTGCGAATGATCTAGTACAGGCATCAGTAAACCGGGCACGAAGTTCACCTACTGTGTTGATTGGGGACCAGTGTACAAATATATTAAGATGACCCCACAGAAAGAAATCAGGTGGCGTCAAGTCTGGGAAGAGTTGTTGACCACCTCACAGGTTTGCCTCTGAAGATCCATCGTTCATCAAATGTCTCAGTAAGGTGGTGACGAGCTTCCAAAATTAAGTGTGCAGAAGCTCCAGCGTGCTGGAGTGACTATAAATCCATATCCTCAATCAGAACTGGCAAAACGTCTTCAAATAACTCTAGATTCAGGCAGCCAATCGCATGTGACAGAAAAATTATAGTACCGGTACAATGTGGCTGTCACTAACAATGCGGGCCAAGAAGTTAACAGTAAATATAATTTGATGGCAGTGCTGAACATGTGCATGTGAGTTAACATCATTCCAAATGTGACTGTTTTAACTGTTGAGAACACCATCATCTGTAAAAGAAGACTTGTCTGTTCACAGAATGTTGCTAGAAAAGCCAGGTTCATATGCAAAATGAAATCAACTTGTAGCTCGAAATAAGCTGATTGTAATTCCTGCACCTTTTCACAACGTAATGGGTGTAGTTATTTTTAATTTAGAACCCTCCATACTTTTGATGGTTCACATGGGCATTGTGGGAGTGATTCCACGTGTGCTACTTGATGACAAATTGACAATGTGTTCCAATACTTCCTCCTTAAATGTGACAGTGTCCCATGTTTCCCTCTTGTATTAAGGTTTAGTATAGTCTGCTACTTTATTTATATAATATATAAACTTTAGATGTGGTACAAAATAAACGAATAAATATATAAATTCCCACATGAGCTGTTAAATAAAACATTAATATGAGGCAGAGTGAAAGTTACAATTTATTATATAAAATACTGGGCAGTTTAAATATACAAGAAAACATTGAAATACCAAATTTCGCATTGCAACATTTATGATTTGATATAATATACAGGGCTATTTAGACCCTTTTAAATATTAAAGTTTCCTATGGGTACCCACGTACATACTAACTATTATTTACTTGAAAAGATTATTAAATAAAGAACTTATTATGTTTGTTATATAAAGTCAAAAGCATAAAAGACCTGGATGACGGAATGTAACACATTTAAAATGTATATGGCTATGTAGCACTTATTTGAAACGTATGATGTAGCTGCGAGTAAACGTCCAAAGGAAGGACATGCTGTACTGGGTACACTTGCCCTCCTAACCCACTGGTATTCGTTGCTCCGGCTAGCTCAAGTTCGACTACTCAACTTTGTTCGGTCGGGGTCCGATAGTAGGGATGAGATCATTAAAAAAATAATAAAACTGTTCTTGGCGACATTATTTACTTCGATTTTGACTTAAACAAAAAGAAACATCACAACACAGACCAAGTCATCAGTCGGCGGGCCCACGTGGTTTACAACCATTATATTATTTCGATCTCAATTCACCAGCATAGCACTGCTCGAAGCCGCCACTCGGCTTGTAATTTTCGAATAAACTAAACGATCACAGTTCGGCAGAAACAAATATTACCGCGACTTTAACTTAAATCATTCGGCCTCCTAGCGGCCATTTTCTACGAACACAACTAACTCGTAGCGAGTCTTGATGCAGAAGAAGGCCACCAGCTCGCGATCCTGCGGCCACCCCTCCAGCAGTGCCATCTGGCGGATCTACTTGCCAACCATTATCTTTTACGCTTTCACATTGCATTTTATGTATCACAATTATTGATAGTGAGAAACACGTGATTCAGAACTAAATAACAAAAAAAATACTGTTCTATCAAATTACAGATATAAATAAATATCTGAAAAAC
>PNEQ01003740.1:0-41736 GCA_003012365.1 Medauroidea extradentata
ACAACTGAAAAGAGGGGAAGGGAAGTGCACACATCTCCCCTCTCTGCTAGCCATAGCCAAGCGCGCTCGCGCCCTCAGCGATTAATCCCTTCACAGTGCAGTAATTCTTTTATTTTTTTTGTGGATTATGATTTCGGAGGCATTTCGGATAACCCGAGTTTCGGTTAACCCGAGTTCGGTTAATCGGGGTTTTACTGTACTTCTGAAACAATGGGACTTCAAGCAATAACCCTGTTTTGTATTTGTTGAAAGACACCAACAAAGTTCATTGTAGAGCTGTTGATTGGACCCGTCATTGGTTTTGCATCTTTCTGAGTAGAAAATTATATTATATGCCTCCTTTTAGCCATATCAGAATGTTGAGAAAAAGTATTAACAATGAGTGTCTTATTTTGGAAGTACATACCGTATTTACTCGTGTATAATGCACACTTTTATTCCAAAACAACTGATAAAACTTCAGGGGTGTGTGCTACGCACGGAAAAATTTAAACTTCTTAGCCAAACGTGTCAAATTTTTATTATATATATAGAGATGGTAAAAATTATTCATGTTCATTAAGGGGGGAAATTTCATAAGTACATTTTAAAATGTGTAATAATCGTGGTTTGTTCTCACCTGTAAACAATAAGTAGAACCTTGTGTAATGGGCAAAATTTCAAGATATTTATAAATTATATGTATTTAGGATAGACGTGTAGCATAAAGACTGAACTGAAAGTGTGTTGTTGGTAAGCCTCATGAGAGGGTCGTGTTGAAGCCAGCACTGGACAGGACAGGAAATATGAGCTCTGCAAGGGGCCACGAGAAAAGTGTAGCCGAGGCTTGTCGCATCCCCAGGGAGTCTCAAAATGAGTGTAAGAGGGGTTGGTTTGCTTGTTCGAAGAAACTTCGCTGGTGGCCCAGCCATCCTCCAGCAGTGTAACCCCTTCCCCTTTTAAATCACTCTGAGAGACAGCGAAGGAATTTGGAACAAGGCTCTTTTCTTCTCTCCCCACCCCCACTTTCCAAAATGGCGTCGAACAAGCAGAGACCACGCTGACGGCAAAAATGAAAATAATGTAATAGTATATAGTATTTTAATACAGTAGTGTCAAAATTAAAAAGGGAATGATTGTATGTGGGAAATCTGTGTCATTATGCAATGTAAGATTTATGTAAATAATTTAAATAATTTTGAAAGATTAAATGGCGGGGGGCCTGTGTCGTGAGACGGTCGCCGAAACGATGTGTGGCATGTTTTCAGAAAAGTCTGTGATTGGTCAGTTGAGAAACGTGGAGATCGCGAGGGTTATGGTCGTCAGGGTGTGCTGACGCCGGATCGGGGCAGTTGCCCGAGGACCCCTTCGAAAGGAGGTTCGCACGGTCAGCTACAATTTCAGTTTATTAAATTTTTGGAAGTTTTGATCAGGGCAGGAGATCGCAGGGGCCTTATAAAGGAACGCTCGTGCTGCCATTTATCGATCGATATTGGGTTATTTGCGAAAGTTTAACTGTGAGGAAGTTGACCGATTTCTGAGTACTTTCACGATTCATATTGGGAATAGAGCCACGTTAGTTTGACGTAATAGTTGTTTTGCAGACAAATAGTGTTGATAAACTTTGCCGCGGGAACCATACTGAAGTGACGTCAAGAACGGAACAATTGTAGCACATAAAATCTTGACGAGATTAAGAGAACTTTTGAATTATTGCGTTCTTTGCGACTGCCGCACTGATACAGTCGAGGCCACGTCTCTATCAGACACTAGACGCGACGACAAGTACCACGCAAGGAATTGCAATTTCAGTTCGATCATTCACATAATTAGGACTTTTAAGAGTTTAATCATTAGTGAGTGACAGGTTGAGTAAATTTAAATGCCCAATAGTGGAGCAGTTTTATAAGATGAATCACAGATCTAAATAGGCCGGGTTCACTTGGTATAACCTTTCTGAAGGGACCCAAAAAATGTTTATACGTAAATGGGAAAACAGTATGAGAGGGTAATTTCCTATTACAAAACAATTTTAGGGAACAATTGCAGGTGGCTTATAACCAGGAAAACATTGGAAGCTGGAACATTATAAGAGGGAATCTCTGTTTATGAATGAAATTTGTTGCGTTTTATCCGTGAGAACCTTCGATTAAGGGTGCAGTCTACAGCAATTTTCATCAACAGTTTTTTATTTGTACCAGATATGTTTTTTCTTACTTTAGACACAAAATGTGACTAAATTTTGCTGCTATGAAGTTTTTTTTTCTCTCATAGTTCTGTAGTGGCTCGTAAATGTCAATATTTTCAAATTACTGTTTTAAGGACGACACAAAAACAAACTGACACACCGAACTGGAAAAATTCACAGTGGATAAAGATATCACAGGCTACAATTTCTCACACATAAAAAACAAAGAATAAAATTTTTTTGTATTTTAATAAAACTACTGAAATTTTAAATAAAATTTTAAAAAATTCAAATATATTTTATTTTGTGTTTTAACATAGGCCTACAACATTGTAATTTACTGTGAATTTTTCAGATTAGTAAGTGAGTTGGATTTAGGGTCATCCTTAAAACTGCAAACTGAAATTTTGACTTAAACGAATTTCATAACTTTTGTGTGACAAGTTTTGCTTATAGCAAGGTAATGCAACTGTAACACGTCAGACTCGTATTCGGGAGGACCCGGGTTCGATCCCCGGCTCCGGCCATCCTGATTTTGGTTTTATGTGGTTTCCCGAAAACACTCCAGGTGGATGTTGGAATTGTTCGATAACAAAGGCCATTGCGGACTCCTCTCCCAGCTTGTCATAGTACCAAGGTGTGTGTCACCGTCTATGATGGCCTTACTGCGGCATTACCACCAGCAAAGTGAAATGCTCAGTGTAACAGCTCTAGGAACTTAATAATTTCAGCTGTTAGCCTCATCGGCTGAACATTCTCATATCCTGTAGTGTCTCTGAAAAGTACCACGTAAATGCAGAGCATTCATTAGAGTCTGTGTTCAGAAACTCATATTAGACTTTCACTTGCAAGTGTTTTTTTGTAGAATAACTGTGACTTCTGTTGATGGAAGCAATTATCCAACAATTCTTGTAATGAGCAATTTACAGAGCATACTGTGACATTGTACGTGCTTAGACAATGTAAATATGTATTATAGTTTTGATGATGCTTGTTAAGTGCTGATACAAATTGCTTACACCTGAAAGTATAAATGAAGCAGGGTTTTGAACTAGTGTTCATCTTATCGTAACCTGTAGGTAAACACACACAATGTAAACCTTAATATTGATTGCTATTGCAAAACTAGTTTGTTTTGTGAACATTGTTATTTAAGAATACACTCAACTAAATACGACTGCCTAAGTAAATATGTTTATGTGCAGTGTAACTTCAGCATAAATCTGCCTGGTGACAGACCACATTTCCAAAGTTCAGTATTGTTCTGTATGTTGTTATGGAAGGTGAGCAACTAGTCATTTATCACTTTGTGTAGCTGGGTATACAGAAGATAGAGAAATGTACCTCTTGTGTGGTTGCAGATGTCTAGTGACGCTGGACAACTGACGTCTCTCAACTCTAAGCACAAAGATACATCGACTCCAGGCACAGGCAGTCAGTTGAAGCAGAGGAAAGGGTAAGCGTGAAGTAATGCAAGTCTGGCTCAAGCAGAAACATGTTGGCAATAATGGTTCTTGACCACATTTGGTCTTGTAATTGTTATTATGTACTCTTTGATCATGCAGGAGCTCTGTCCAAGTATTCCACATTATCTTCAGCACTTTATAAAAATATCTATTTACAGTCGAACCTTGTTTATACAAACCTTGACGCCTCACCGATTCTATTATGTTCTTTTGCACTCGCCCCCCGAGCTTGTCCCTTTTGAGGTTAGGCCTAAGCAGGCACGACGCCCTCAGGTCCGCACAACGCTATTGTGTGTATGTAATTTTTCCGATGCCTATCATATGTAAATATTAGTCTATACAGGTTACCTTGTTTTGTAAAATAATCCAGAATGGAAACCACATGTTTTTTTGTTGTATAAATATTTTCACACTGTATGTAAACAAACGAACGAACTTTCAGATGGCCATGTTTTCATGCAACTTGAGACAAACGTAAATAACGTAAATATTGAAATATGAAATGAGTGTAGTGAAATTGTATGTATTTGATCCTTGTGTATTATTACTATTTTTACGGCATCGTAATTTTTGAGTGGGACCTGACGGTAAAGTGTTAATTTTGTGGAAGTAGAGTTTTCACTTTGTGAGAAATATGTGGGTGTTGAGGTGGCACGCCTGCTCTACAGCCGACGGCCACGCATGCACCGCCATCTTACCACCCACCTAACGGGACTTATTCCCTCCCAGACCCCCTAACTTCGGGTATATAAGGGGCGCCTCTCGCCCAGTTTCTTCAGAGTTCGTTGGCAGCTCCTCTAAGTTCCCGTCTCTCAACCCCCCCCCCCCCCTGAAGGACTTCTTGCAAATGGAGACCTTCAACTCTCCCTGGTAGTCGACTTCTTGCAAAGGGAGTCCTACCGATCGTATCCGAGGCAACTTCTTGTGAAGGGAGACCCTCACCAACCCCGGAGCGACTTCTTGCGAAGGGAGACCTCTACCAACCCCGAGGTGACTTCTTGCGAAGGGAGACCCTCACCAACCCCGGAGCGACTTCTTGCGAAGGGAGACCTCTACCAACCCCGAGGTGACTTCTTGCGAAGGGAGACCTTCACCAACCCTGGAGCGACTTCTTGCGAAGGGAGACCTCTTCCAACCCCGAGGCGACTTCTTGCGAAGGGAGACCCTCACCAACCCGAGGCGACTTATTGCGAAGGGAGACCCTCACCAACCCCGAGGCGACTTCTTGCGAAGGGAGACCCTCACCAACCCCGAGGCGACTTCTTGCGAAGGGAGACCTCCACCTTCCTGTACCATTCCTTTATCTACCTCACCCGCTGAGAGACTGGAAGGAGGAGGTTCAGTTACTCAGTTTCCGCGCCGCGCGCGTAAAAGGAAATACACCCTATGTCCTGTTACCGCTACTTCAGCCACGAGGCACATAGCGGAAGTCGCGCTAGCTAGTCTATGGAAAGTTCCGCCGGTCCACAAGGCCGAGATCCCGTGTCACCCAGTATCGCGCAGCATCCACGTGGGTAGCATCAATCTTAAACGAGACTTGGAGTTATTGAGAGTCATCAGTTATAAGAGACCTGTGTATTTTACAAGACCTGTGTATTTTACAAGACCTGTGTATTTTTACGAGACCTCTGTATTTTTACGAGACCTCTGTATTTTTACGAGACCTCTGTATTTTTACGAGACCTCTGTATTTTTACGAGACCTCTGTATTTTTACGAGACCTGTGTATTTTTACGAGTTATAAGAGACCTGTGATTTTTCGTGTTAAAGACTTGTGTGACTTCTCCAGATACGAGAAACCTTGTTCAGTGTTGTATAGTGTGAACTTCGGAATACAATCATTTATTGAAAGTTCTATCCTTTTATTCAATGCCTCAACGTGTACAGCATCTTAGTAAATCCCTGCCACCTGAAATTCAGCTGTTGAAAGCAAAGGCCACTCAGGAGCGACACCGCCAAGCCCACGTGCCGGCAATATCACCTAAGCTTATCCCATCACCTACCAAGGTACAGGGAACTCTGCTCTCATTTAGTGCTTTTTGTAAAAACGAGCTTCAAGCCCACCAGAATAGTTCATCTTCCGTAAACAACGAGCAAACGCCGCCTCCGCGCAGAATCCGCAAGAGGAAAATGCAACCCAGACTCAGTGAGTAGGCTTCTGCGGCGCATGGCCAGGAGGCCGCCCCCTGTCGTTAGCCCCATCAAGACTCCCGTCAAGGGATCGCCGCCCCAACACCGTTGAGTACAACAGTTGCGCGACGAGTCCAGCCCGAGACCTCGACCTTTGTCAGACAGGAAACAGAGGCTGCTGAGAGAGTTGTTTTAACCAGGTGAGTGACTAGAAACCTGCCCCAGATAAGTAAGTTCCTCCCCCACCTCTCCGTGCGGTTAGCGCTCGGCTTCAATCTCCGAGGCGCGCGCTAGTCCGACCCACATCAGGTGCATTCTCGCAATTGCACACTCCACACACACACCACCCCCCAGGGAGAGGGCGGGGTTGAGTCAACCTGAAGGGACCTAAATTTTTGCAGTTTGTATTAGTGAGGTTTGTATTAGCAGGTGTTTACAAAAACTCAAAAACTTTTGTTCGCATAATTTCAGGATGTTTTATACCAAAAATACAAACTTTTGTGCCACCACCATGATTTATTTCAACCACTGAATTTGATATTACATTATTTTATGTACGTATAAGGAACATTTTATTGAGCATTAAAGTAAATATTCAGTTTCTCATCTCATTCCAAGGGGACAGAAAACCACTCTGTATTAATAAAAACTTTGTATTAGCAGGGTTTGTATTAACCAGGTTCCACTGTATACTTTCCAAGTCTTCAAAAAATAAATTTAAAAAAAAATAATAAAAAAAATGTTTATATATATATTTTTGACACTTAAATTTTAATATTTGTAGTGATAATCTTTTAAGTGGCATATTACTTTTTTTTCCAAAACAATTACAGGTAAAAAAAATTTCAAAATTGTAAATGGTGCAAAATTATGTTAACAGTCACTGACCATTTTAGAAACCTTTTATAAAATAACAAATTTTTTCCTGTTAAATTTTCAGCTACTCCGTTCTGCCCCAACACTCCTTGGCTGCCGGCCATTCCCCACAAGTATTAGTAGGTTTTTGTTGTCGGAAAGTGTCGTGGGCGTATACATATCTGAGAGTTTAGGTACACAAGATTTGCTGTGAGGTTGCTCTTGCTTTATGTGGTAGGGTAGCACTCTAGCCGCTGTATCAACTGTGGCCGTAGTTTGAAAGTGACTTAGCGTGAATATAGCTAGGTATTGCACTACACAGCAGTTGCAGAAACCCAGGTGGTTGTTGTGTAGCGAGCAAACCCCATACTCCCAATATAGTCAGTTGTTTAACATGCTTTCGTGTTCCAGGTCTACCAACTCTGCATCCACTCGGAGCTCGAGCCAGTCGCGATCCAGGCAGTCCAGCACCAGCTCCGTAAGCTCTGGGTGAGTGAAATAACTGAACTCTGCTCTCACGCACATTAGACTCCTATAAACATTTCTGTGAGCAAATACCAAGTTGAATAGTTGGGAGCTTGAACATTAATGAAGTGGGATGCCAGTACTGTAACTAAGTTTACAGTTCGTTTTACAACGAAGACTATGATAGCATGAAAATTTCATTCTTCCGGAGCATGTAACATATCAAGAAGAATGTGTGTGGCATTGTGTAAAATGAGAATTTTTTTTTGTATTTGCTGGTTTTGGAAAGTCAGTACAAAAAAAGCAGTTCTAGATAAGCGTTGCTACCAACATTGAGCAAAATTTTTGCATGAGTTAGAAGTTTTTGATTAATCTTTCATAATGCAAAAATGTTGTATACAGTAAATGCTTGATTTACGTCAGGGTTAGATTCCTGAAAACAATGACGCAAATTGAAACAACTTAAATTGAGTCAGACCAGCACTGCCCACAGCCTACAGCCGAACCTTTTTTGGAACATAAGAATGTTAACTCTGCTGTGCTTGAATTGATTAACAAGGTCATACAAGTTTGGATTAACTACATTATTATGAATCAGTGACTATGTAAATTGAAAAAGGGGTAAAGAATCATTAGCGATGTTAATCTGAAACAATGTTAAGTGGTACGATGTTAATCAGGGACTTTTTGTATTTAATTCTGTCTCAGAGTAGATAAACTCTCTTTCAGTATTCCTGAGTTTAGAAACTGTCGCAGTTTCTGACATTCACTACGTAAAATTAAAATCTTTACGAACTTACAGTTACAGTAAACAAAGGTAGGCAGTATTCAACTTAAAAACTAAATGCTTTATCTGTAGTTTACACATATAGCTATGGAAAGGAATAATTTGCTAGTTCAGTGCCAGACATGCTACAATCCACAGTCCTGTACATACTCGACCCCCATTATTAGTTTGTCTATTCCAGTCTGGAACAGCTAATTGACAAATGGCCGGGTCTTGTGTATAAATAGGACAATGGAATCAAATACGCATGTCATTGAACTCGAAAAATGTTCCTTTCCCTGCTCGTTACTGTAAATGGGTTTTCAAAAGTTTTATACACTTTTAAAAAAAATTTTTATTAAAATCTTGCAAACGAACTTCTAATGTTAGTCAAGAATCACTTTGTTTGGAAAATTAGATTTTGTAAAATGGTGTTGTATGTACTGTACTTAGTGTTGATGGAACAGCAGTGATTTAAGAAACTAGAACCCACTTACATGATTGTATTGTCTCAGGTTGAAGTTGCCGTCCAAGAGTGGACTTCATCAGAGTCCAGCTTCGTCTGGTTCTTCTCGCAAGTCGTACTTGAGAGAGTCTCCTCACGCCGTGGCCACGTCCACTCCTATACGCACAGAGACGCAGGACACTGGCACTAACCACACCTTTCCCTCCGTCACGCCACTGACAGCTGGCAAACAGTCTGACAGGTTCGTTACAGCTACTTTGCTTTTCTCGTTATTGTTTCAATAGAATAGTATAGTAGGTTTGAAGTACCTATTAGTATGTGCAATATGTTTACGCTCGATAATTAGAGTATGAATTACAGAAAAGCCTCGACTTAATGAACCCGGGAATACCAAAAAAAAAGCGATTTAACAAAATTATATTTAGGAACCTTCAAAAATTAACATAATAATTTATTAAATAACTACCTATGTGACTTTGATAAAATAGAATATTAATTGTAATGTAAGTCTATCGAAGATACTAGCTCTGGCTGCAGTATATACTTATTTCTCAGTAGGTAAGCTTAAACTATCTGTCAAGAAACAATAAGGAATCGTTAAAATTTGTTGCAAACTTTGGCAGCTGGAATAGCTTTTAGATGAGTACGCATTGCTGAGCGAGTGACACTGTTGCATAACAAGCGTGCGCGGCTAGCTCCTCATCCTAGAGGCTGGCGAGTCAACGAGCATCTAGGTATCCAGTCTCCACAGTACTAATTCACAGATACAGGTTTCCTACAGTCTGGAAAGTCCAGGAAAAATTTGAGGGTAAGGGAAATTTAGGGAAATTTTAATTATTAATTAAGAAGTCAAATGAAGATAGGTTTTTTTTATTTAATTTTTTTAAAAATCTATTAAAGTACATCCATAATCTCCGGTTGGCAATAAATTTTTAGGTCACAATTTCTTCTGAAGCTTACTGCAATCTTCTGCAGGTTTAGTGGTGGTGAATGAAGATGTGAATGTCATAAAGTAAGTTTGTTAATTATGCATGTTTGTGTTAAGTTGTATGTTGAAATAAACTCTTGTTTGAAAAAAGAAGCCTGAAACTGTATTGGATTCAAAATTTAAGTATTACTGATCTGCATTTTCCATCACTCTTCTTGTTCACCAATGCACTACTACATAGTGTTATTAAAATAAGATAGCTTAAATTATGTAAAAGACTGGAAGGAGTTGGCGTTCCTGGCCTTTTACTTTATAAACAGGACACAATTTCTTGAACACAGTGTTTGGATAGTTTTTATGTTGTAAATTAAAGTTTTGTTGTAGTTTAGTTTTAAGCAACGGATAAAATCAGAAAGCAGGCATAATTCTTCTGAGTTCTGATTGATAGTAAATAAAGTAATAAAAGAGTAACCATGGTTATGGTATACTGTACGTAAAATGTACGTTGTAATTTTAAAAAAGTATGAATAAATGTGCCTGCAACTATTACTAGAGTAAAATTAACTTTTTCATAGTCAATTTGAGTGAATATTTCTATTAGAGTTTATGTTAGTCAAATTGATTATGTTCAATGATGTGTCTGCTTTCTGATTTTTGTGTTAAAGGTGAGGCAATGTTGACTGAAGGGGAGGAGTAGGCCAATAAAAGTGTGGTACAATAGAAACATTGTTTTTTTGTAAAAGTGAATGGAATTTTTTTTTTATATGTTGGTCAGGGAAGAATCAAAGAATGGTCAGGGAAATAAATTTGACTCGGGCTGTAGGAACCCTGCAGATAGTTCTTAGTGTCTCCATTAAAATGTGCTGCAGTGCACCGTTCTCTATTAATTCTATTATCTATAGAATGCAGTGGTGGCCAGCATGATTATTTACTGTTGCATACATGAATAAACCTGGAAATTTATAAAAAAAATAGGTCCTAATTATATTTATGCAGACTTTTTACAACGAATATACTAGCGTAAACGTGAATAATTTGTTACTTTGATTCTAAAAGCAACGCTCTGTGACGTGCACTGGCACTTACTTGGCATCTTATCATACAGTAATTGCAATTTTTTTGTCTTAATTAATTTTTTTTTTTTTTTGTGTAACAAATTAAGTTGGCCAACTTAACCAGGTATAAGGATGTATACGGCGGGATCCAACATATTAATTGGGGATGTGAGTAGAGAAATTTACATTAAAATTTTCTTTTTATTCTTAAATTTAACTTTAAAGCAAGAGAAAAGTATTTGATTTTACGTGTCAATGTTATTGGATTTATATCATGTTTGGACTCATTTTAAAGCTAATTTAATTTCTAGCGGCTTTTCTAAGTAAACTTTTCTTATATTTTGCCTTGTTTGGATTTTGTAAATTTCAAGTAGCTTCTTAGCTTGCTTCTCCTGGAATAGGATTTGTGTGGCAGGCTAGTCGTAGTTCTCTTGCTTGGAAGCACGTACAGAGAAGTGCTGGCTTTTAAAATTTCAAATAAGCTCTGAGCTAGCCTGTGCTTGGATGGATTTATCTGGCAGGCAGGTCAGAGTTCACTCGCTTGGAGGTACGTACAGGAACTTGCTGGAATGCGGGGACTCTGCAGGGCGTTTCTCGATAAACGTGGGTGGTAGTGTCGGGCGCAAAACTCCGTGAAGGTGGTGATCCGCGACAGATTGATGGCGCTGCACATCCCCAATTAATAAACTAATGAATATTTAGCTGGTATAATGGAATTAAACGCTTTGTAAATTTATCAGTATCTATGTTACGTACAATCTTTAGGTTATACTTATAAACGTCATTTAACCAACTTTTTAGGCAAGTTGGATCCTGATGTATCACTCCGCCGCTCGGCCGAGTAAGTCCGGGTGTCCGCCCAGGAAAGGCAGTTGTGATCCATCGGAGCTAGGGGACGGTCGCCGGGAGATGGCCGGTTGAGTGTTAATTAGTTGGGGCGTCATGGCGGCAGGAAGAGGACGTGTTAAAACGTGGTAGACGGGCGGTGAAGCTTAGAGGGCGTATCCGCGAGTAAAGTGGGCTGCGTAGCCAGCACTCTAATATGTATTTCTTTTGCTGTGTTTGTTAAGAGTAGTACTCAAGTAAGTAGGTGCAAGAAATAGCTGCACATGTGAGTATAGCAGTTTAAGACACCGTTAGTGGTATCCCGTAGTTTAGGTCGTTTTCCTTTGTGGAGCAAACTGAGGCAGATCACAACCGATAATAAACTGGGACGAACACTCATGACTTAGTGAATTCCGCCACTGGTGTTACCTATTCACGTTCACACTGTAAAACATAAAATCACGGGAAAGAATTTTTGTACGTTATTGTGCCATGTATGTCTGGTGAACTATTATTAAAAGAAACTGAAAGTTATAAAAAAAAATTTTTGCTTCTTTTTTCTTCTATGTAAACTCCTCAAGCTATCCGGGCATATAAATAAACGAGGAAAAGTCTAATTTGATAAGGCGTCGCCGGCAGCAAGGATCAACATAACCTACAACGTCATACATATATACAGCACCACCACATTCTACCGCCGCAACCAGGGACTCGATACCAACATCTTCACCTTATACATCTACAGACAAGCAACACATACGTAGACGGAGCCCCATCACATACCGCCGCCCCGAACAGGGACATAACCTCTAACAACTATATATAAATAACTACGTAGACGTGAAGCAGCCCCATCACAGCTCCAGCGCAAAGTATTTTTAGTGAGCAGACCAACGAGTTCGTTTCACGGTAGCGGCTGCCTACCAGCTATACAGTAATGACTGCTGCAATGTGTATTTAATTATTATTTAACTGTTATCTCATAAACTTTTAGTTCTGTTTCCATTGCAATTTTATGTAACAATTTTTCACGGAATTTCCTAATTTTGATGTTGGAGAGGGTGCGAGAGAGACGGAAAGATTGACTGCTCAGCGGTGTTCACTTCTGACGTGTTGATGGTTAGCGGGCAGTCTAACTCACTATGCGCACACTGGCTGAGCGCTCCACTAAAAGTTTTTGAATTTTTTTTTCTTTTTTTCTTTCACTGCTGTGGCTTACCTGTTGATGGTAAATGTGTTTTGTTATTGTTTTGAGTCAACAGACTTTTTAAAAATTACCTTGAATTCCGATGAAACATGTCCAAGGATTTAACTTTTGGGAGGGGGGTAGTAAAATAGGGAGTTGGATTTAAGAAAACGTTGATTTAGAGTAAAAATTTTTGGGACCCGTGGCATTTCGTTAAATCGGGTTCTACTGTATTAATACAGTAGAACCCCAATTTAACTAAATGCCTCGGGACCCGAAAATGTTTACGCTAAATCAATGTTTCGTTAAATCCAACTTAATATTTGCCCTCCCCTTCCCCCCCCCCCAAAAAAAAGTTAAATTCTCAGGCAAGATGTATTGGAAATGGAGGTAATTTTAAGAAAGTTTGATAGTCCACAACAGTAACATACCGTTGTTACTATCAATAGTTAAGCCGCGGCTGTAAAAGAAAAAAATTCTGCGAAAAAGCCTTAAAAACTGCCAGTGGAACACTCGTCAAGCACGCGCTTGGTGAGTTAGGCCGCCAGCCAGAGCGCCACATGAACGCGTGAGAAGTGATGATAAACACTGCCGAGACTTCTTTCTTTCTGTCTCTCTCCTGCTCCTCCAAGAAAATTTACGAAATTTCCATTTAAAAAAATAATAAATGAAAACTGACGTAAAAGTTCAAGAGATAACTGTAAAATAATAAATACGCACAGTGGCGACCATTGTAACTTGCAGGCCGCCGCGCTCATGAAACAAACCGGTTGCTGCTCGGCAAAAACACTTTGCACTCAAACGTTTTTTAGCATCAGCAAAAAAAATTATTTACGGTAATTAATTTGTGGAAGAAGTCAGAATAAATAATATAATAAAGTATTTCTTTTTATAGATATACATGTTTTATAACGGGGTGTGACAGAAAATAATCACGCTGGACAGCACTGCATTCTATCGGTAACAGATTTAATTGATAAAGTACGCTGTACGGTAGCGCATTCTGACGAAGATGCGAAGCACTATCTGTGAATTAGTACCCGTATTGTCCACTGCCTCTGTGTGGACTGTGAATCTAGATGCTCGTTCACTTGCCAGCAGCCAGGATGAGGATCTAGGCACGCATTTGTTACTAAGTGGAATGTGAAAATGCTTATCCTGTCTTGGGCCAGGACTCTGAGGTGGACATGGTCTTTAGTTAACAGTCAGATCCAAGTGCTGAATCTTCTCTAATCTGGCAAAAACAAATACAGTTGTTTGTCACGCAATTCTTTCTTTGAAAATCAGTAAAACTGTACTACAGAGCTATTTTATTTGCTTTTATTTTCTGGTATGTTAAACTTTCATATTTATTGGATGCAATTGTTATTTTATACAGATGAATTATACTATTACAAAAAAATAGTATATTTTCGTTCCAAAATATGATATGCGTGGTAGGATTTGGAGCATTACTGTATTTTTTATTTTAATTTGAATGAGAACTAAACTGATAAATTTGTTGTTGTATTGTGATGTTTCAGGCGTGTATCAAACTTTTCAAAGGTTTCTAAAGAAAATGTGGTCAAGAAATGTAGTGAATTGTCTAGCAACAGACGTTCCAGATCGTTGAGTGTGACACCAATGAAGAGTGTAGAGAACCAGATGTTGGGTACAAGGGCTAGTGATCGCGGTGGCCGGAAACCTCTCTCCGTGGGCAAGGTAAGCTCCGTGCTGGACAAGCAACGGCGCAAGTGGTCCCACTAGATGCATGCTGCAGCTGCACTCCTCTGCTTCGACCTGTATTCTAGACAACTTCTAGACAACTGAGCATGTTTCATCTGTAGCTGCTGACTCACTTCTTAGCGCTTCCTCTATTTCTTATTGTGTTATTTACTTATTATATTACGTACGTATTATATTGGGCAGAAAAAGTATCAAATTTTTTTTCTTATTGTATGTATACTAAACAATTGTAATGCAGAACAATTTTACTTGTATTATTTATTGATATTCATTATTTTTGCATAATTTCATTGCATGATAATTGTAATATAATTGTGTATGGACACTGTTTCAAGCTGTAATTTTCAGTTAAGTTAACTTGTAATCCACGTAAAATGTTTGGTGGAACAGTTAACTGCATATGTAGCAAATAATATTGAGTTCATGGTTTGTTATTGAAAGTTTTGTGTTGCTATAATTTTACCTTCTGCTAGCGCATGGCTTGCTTGCTTGCTTTTATTTTTAGTGAGTGATGTAAATTTGTGTGTAGGAATAAAATGTGCATGTGTTGGTTGTTTAGATGCTTTATTTCTGTGTTTTTCTCTTTGTCAAGTTGCAAGAACTGTGTATTTTTTCCACTTAATGTGGCTTCTCTAGTAGACACAAGTTTTTGTCACCAGTTGTAGCACAAGGCGTACACAGGTCGTGACTGACAGTGACGCTGTGTTGTGTATTTGCTGCTAACTAACTATAACCTGATAGGAACATGTTTCACACGTATACTGCATAGTCCGGCTACTACGACAGCAACATTACTGCAAAAAAATTCCTATTCCATGTGAAAAAATTAAATAATTTTAAAAACATTAAAATGGAAAATGCAAGATTTAGACAGTTGGAAAGGTCATTAAGATGCAGCAATAATATACTAAGTGGTTACCGTAAATTATTAAGCCACAGCTGACAAAAAAAAAAGAAAGAAAGAAATTAACAAGAAATGGTAAAAAATGACTGCTAGAATACATGCAGTGCCTTTCGAGTTAGACTGCCTGTGCAACAACTTTGTCAGTACGTCTGCTGGCTCTGTGACGGCTGTTCTGAGTTAGTTACCAACTGTCGCGCACACACAGTTCACTGTTATTTGTATCTGCAAAAAGAAAGAACTGTGTTATTGAACTGTATAGTTTTGATTGCTTGAGCATTCTTTCAGTTTACCAATATTCATAAGAATTTGTAATTATTTATCATGTGTGAAATAGTAGTGTTCATAATGCAAAAAAATATACAAAGCAACATGGCATGCATTCTAACTGACTTTTTAAAACAAGCATGGGGAATAATGCTCATTGGACGGAACTGGAGGAGTGAAGGGCATGACAAAAAATAGTCCTGTTATTAGCATACGGTATCTCATCAGCCCAGTGTACCTATATACGTACATCGTGAGGAAGTAAACAACTGTGGTTGAAAGTGGCAAAAATGATGCTGTCTGGTTGAGTTGTAGTTGTCGTTTTTGAACTAATCTGCTTCTGAGTACATGCAAATTATTGACTTGTGCTGCTGTTTGAAAGGACCCGGTAATTGTCTTACGTTTCGCTGGAAATTACCTGTTTATTTCTCCAGGTTTCTTATAAAAAATGTTTTTTTGATGGATGCTCTGGTTGTATCATGGTTAGCATTACAAAATTAGTAGTAATGGAAATACTTTCTGTAATTAGCATAGCACATACGCTAAAAGTTACTGTAGCGTACTCCATCAAACTGATCACAATACTTTATCTGTAAAAAGAAAATACTACATGGCATTCACTCAAATCTTAATTTTTTTGTGCTAGCTAGTTGCGTTTATATTTCAGTATTTTTTTATTTTTTATTTTATGGTGCACACTAGAGCACAGCGCTAGAATAACCTACACGCTTAACGGTAGAGCATTCTAATAGAATGGCTTGAGACAATCTCAGTCGTAGTTCTCATGCTGTCTGCCGCCGCATTGTTTTAACTGGTTAGTGTGTGGCTAGGTCTCTGATGTTGAGCATCTGCCGCTATTACATCATGAGGGATATAGGCACGCACATTGTTATGCAATGCTGCCTATACATGCCGGAATATGGTATTTGCCACTCGCTAGTAACATTTTTCTAAACTAAGAGACAGTATTATAGGCTTGCATGGTATCAATTTCTTCAGAAAAATTCTGCCTGTTAAATGAAATCATTATTCCATTTTTAAAAACCTGTGAAACTTCAGTACCAGTTAAACACAAACTTTGACCTAAAAATGGACTTTTGACAGATAAATTTATTTTTAGGGGTTTACTTTGGCAACTACGACAAATTTCCCGGGAACCGTGGCTTGTCATAGTAGTGAAGCTCAACTATATTTCCATTGTAATAAATTCTTCCGGCAGTCTGTAATGTTTAACAACAGGGTTCTTACTGTCTTTGAAAGCCCTAGAATTCTAAGTATTTAGCTGTAAGCCCCTGCAGAAACTTTTCAATTCCTTTAAAAGTCCTTCAATTTGTTTATAATAAGTGAGATTTAACTGGATTCGCTTTCTTGGATGTACTTCATTGCAAGCTGAATGACTGTCAAAGAAAACTAAACAAATAAAAGAAAACCGTAATATAAGCAGAGTATGCTTTAGTCAGCAAGATACATACACAACATGAAATTCCAAAATGGAATCGGGGTCAAATAGAAACAAGGAACAAACAGATAATAATTGAAAATAATAATATCCAGTCATGCACTCTCATTGCACAGTTCTTTCAAAGATCATAAGTGAGATTTATTAGTATCCATTATTGTTGAGACTCGCAGATATTTTTTTTAAATAAATTTTTTACGTCATCTAGTTTGTCTATTAACATATGTAGAATTTCACACCTGCCTGCCTTCTATTTCACTTTCTGTTATACATTCTGGTTGTCCGTTTGAGAAACAAGTTTGGTCCTACTATTTACCTAATTCAACATACAGTAAATTGACTCACTAAATTCCCGTTATTACGACCCCCTTTATTACGTCCATCCTGTTTTTACAGCCCTTTTTTTAGGAACCGTGAAAAATTCAGGTCAAATCAGTTTAAAATTAAATGAATATCTTCTGAAATATATATTTGTTCCACTTGTTGCTTATCATCAGTGTGGCAGTGTCCTTGGCGAGTGCAGTGCTGTAAGATACACACTACTAAAAATAGGTAACACCCCTCCTGATTGTCCACGTCAGCCAATACCCTTTCACTTCCTCCCCCCTTCCCCCCAAGCCATATTCTGCATGTGAGAGAGCATAAACTGCCGTGCTTGTCTAGTCCACATCGCAGCTGCAGCCACACCCCCACCTCCATAACTGTCTGATAGTCATGTGCAACTAGCATCCTGTCTGGCCTCAAAACAAAGCCTCGTGTTTGTCTTTTTTCTCCCACACTCTCTCTCTCTTCCTCCATCTCTCAGCGATAGTTTTGTTTCCAAAACTGTCGAGGGAAGGAGGGGGGTGTTGAAAGGGAAAACACTTTTTTTTCCCTCAGATCACTGCTAAAAAAAGTTCAACATGGCACTCGTCTGTAAAAGAAGCAAAAAAATAATGGAAACAGTCCGGCGTTATCTCATATATATTATTTTCTCTAGCTTCACATCCGGTTGTGCTCTAGAATTGAGCTCGGTTGACCTTGACACCTTCCACTGTACCATTGATCACTCGAGACATGTGGCTGTGCTGCAGTGTAAAAATGGCCTATGGTGCAAATACAACTAGTGCTGTCGCCATGTGCTACGTGTGTTGATAAAGTTTTTGATTACGCTTGCTCAACAGGGGAGCGATAAGAGCGACTGCGGCCAGTAAACTGAGAGCTGCTGTGCCTCTATCCGCAGTGCAGAGTATTAAAACTGCTGCAAAGTGCCATAGTTGTATAATATTTCCTATAGGCCTAGGACTTCACACGACGAGTAATGAAATCGTTATTTCATATGTGACAGCACCTTGAAGAGTCAGTGTTTAGCTGTTAGGAGGGGCTCTTAATTTGTGTTCTTAATAGGCGTACTGGTTTTTCAGAAATATAGACATTTTTTGAAATGTTTTTCCTGTAACAAACATTTTTATCGATATTGTTAAAAATCTTGTAATGGCAATACAGTGCAACAATTCTTGCACTTTTCTTTAACAACACGTTTAGCTGTCGAGACTGTGGTCAATAGCTACAAAACTAAAATAACACCGAAATGAATGTAAATACAACTCCAAACACTGAGATTTAGTTTGTCACAAATTACAATGAAATGGTGTGATTCTCTCTCTTCGTTGATACTTTTATTTTTTTTTCCTTGAAAAAAAAAAATATATATACTATTGTTTAAAGTAAATACTGTCTGACGAAAATTTATAAATGTTAGCTTGAATAATTTGAAATCCAGAGGACGAATTAGGCCTGCAGTGTTTATTTTCGGTTATGTTTGTTCATCATTCTACTATTTTCTGAAATACACATTCTAAAGAACATAACTTTCTGGTATTTATGTGTTATAATTTAACATGGATATCTGGTTAAGGATGCATTTTTATGTATCATAAATGTCATTACAAAAATTAAAGAAACATTGAAATTTAATATTTTAAAAAACAAAATTGAGGTTAAAAAATACCACAAAATGTTGTCGTTACTGCTAGCGTAATGAGCTGGTGAACAGTGTTTCAGTTCGACGAACCACAAGTGTGTGACATTGCCAAGTTGTTTACACCAGCCAACCACCATCCATCTCGTAATGCACTGGAAAACAAGCTAGTTGCCTCGTTCTGGCTTTCTCTCAACTAATAACATAACAATACAGTATGCTCTTACATCTGCTAAATGTATGATGCTGCTGATTAACAACACTGTGACATTACATTCTTTCCGTTGTCTAAACATGTTTGCATTATCTTAGTTTCTTAACAAGAGAAAGAAGGAGAGGGGAAAACAAGCAAACCTCATTATTTAAGTGTAGAAAATAAATGTTGCCACAAGCAACAGAATACTGTGAACAAACAAATCTGTTTCAGGCACCCACCCCTGTTCCCTGCTTTTATATTTTCTGTCGGTGTTATGTGGCGGAAACATCACAATACTGGCATCTAGAAATAGCAAATAGAAAGTGTGTAATTTAGATACAGAAGAATGCAGCTTTCTGTTTGATGAGTAGAATGAATGAAGTCCTTAAAAGACGCTGTGCAAGCAAGCTTGTGCTGTCGCTGCTACGCTACTACATCAGCGTGCAAAAATGACTCAATTACATTTCACTACACATCATCTGCACTCTAATTTTGGATATCGTTAATTCACTGTAATGGCAACTTATTTTTGCGTTCTTCCACTGCGAACACAATATCTTCACGAGCTGTTCCCACAGTATATACTTCCAACCATGCTGACTGCCTCAACAATGATCCTGTAACTACTGACTTCTATACTACTGCAGTGTCCCGCTAGTTGTGTTAACTCAAACAAATGATATCGATAGAATGCCGCTGCATGGCCGGTTATATAGGTTTTTTGGGAGGACGAAGTAGAGGATACTTGGGTGCACGCTGTCTGCACCTTGCCCTTCCCTCAGAGCACGCATGCCTACAGTAGAGGAGAAGAATTACCACCATTGTTTTTTTTTTTTTTGGGGGGGGGGGCTGCCTTGCCTTACACTTATTTTAAAAAAACGGGATGGTGGAAAAAAATTCTTCGATAAAAAACAAACAATGAAACATTAAATAACCCGTAAAATGAGACTAGAAGTAATGCAACTGAAAAACAAAAAGATCCCTAAGTGAGGTAAAGCTATCAAAATTTATGTTCCTAGATAGCCAAGAGATCTGAAGTACCTGATATACAAAGAATAAATACCTATTGTACTATATTTTTGATAATATACAGCCATACTTTCTGGTGTTCGTTTAAGGTTTGTTAATGTTTTGTAAAGTCCTTGCTTTATGATTTCAAATTTTTTTTGTGATAGTATTGTCTTATCTTGATACACAAGGGCTTCCATGTCTGTTGTCCAGTGGGTTCGTATGCTACTTCCTGGCACGATACACCTGCAAGGTTAGCTCTCCCTTCGTAGTCAGCCATCTCTGGAACACCTCAAGACTTAGTTGTTAGCTCGCTACTCGTGATGTAGACTTTACTGAAGGTCAGGTTCACTTTCTGTATTTCACTGTGAGGTCAGAGACTCTTGAGAAAAGGCCGTCACCCGCCTACGCCAGACTGGCAGGTCACAGCCCGCGACCGTGCAGACCCAGCTATGCAAGACTAGATTCATGCTGCAACAGAGCCTGGCAAGACTTGAAGCACTCGTCAAAACTCTGACTTGACAAGATATTCCGACACTGGACTGAAGACCGGCAAGACGTAGGGTGGAACAGCTCGGCTTGAACACCACGAGTTGGTGAGATCGTTATGTTACTCATCCACATCCGTGAAACTTCGCAACAAGTAGTTCTTTCAGAATCACCTGTCCTTTAATTTCCTTCATAAACAAATGAATGCAGAAAATTTTAACAGATGAAATAGAAGTTGATTTAACAATGCTATTATGGCACATCGCTGGTTGGTTTCAAGTAGTCACTTGAGTGCAATAGCGGTGCAACTCCACAGCAAGTACCAACTGGTTGTTAATTTGGTCCAGGACGGCCCCTACCCAGATGTAAGTAGAGTACATCCTGACCAAGCCTCCACTGTATTTGTAGTGACTATCTGCGTGTTACCATGCTGGACTGGCTGAGACTAGGTCTGTCTGTGCAGCTTGTGTGCCTGCTGTGTACATACCTGCCAGTCAGGGGAGGGAAGCAGGCCCGAGGGCTGGCAGTCTGCTCGTCACTGCTCTTCCTCTCCTAACTACTCAGCTGGCGTCTGGGTCTCTCGTTATACTTGCTTTTGTCAGCTAATTGCCTTGAAACATGTCACGTGCTTCCGTCATATTGAGTACGTAAGTTAGCACTGTGGGTGGGTTGTGTTGCCATACAGTCGACGACAATATTTTACTGATGTGGTTACAATTACGAAAAAACTAATTTGTGATATTTTCATTCCCAGCTACACTGTGGGGATAACCTTGAAAACACTTTGGATGTGCCATTATCTTAACAAATCAGTTTTTGTGCAGTAAGGTGTTTTATTCCTAACCAGTACCTAATATTCTTGGCTCGCTAGTCGAACAGCTAACCCAACCTTCGTATCGTCCTGCCGTTCACACTGTGAAGCTACCAGAAGGCGGGAAAGCGTAGTGAATTCCATTCATTTCAGTAACTAATATTGAGTTTTTCATTTTATATTGAACGTTTTCAGAAAATGAAGTGTTATGTTTGGAACAAATTGTTTTATTTTGTACAAATGATTGTATGTATGTATTTATGTACTGTTCTGTATGTACTGTTCTGTATAAATATTTGTATGAGACATGTTAAACACAATTTAGTAACTGTGTCTAGTGCATGTGTTAACTACTATGTATTTTACGCATGTTTTGCAGATGGTGCCTCACACAGTGAAGTTTCTTCGCACTGCCAGAGACAAAGAGAACATCATGCCTGCGTGAACATAATATATACTTCATCAGTTATAAAATATATATACTCTGGGTTTTTTGGAGAATTAATATACGTATTGGTATTTTTTGTACTTAATATTTGGTGTTTTTTTACTAGAGGTTGTGCAAAGATTTGTAATTTTTCTGGCAGAATTATTTTCTTGATTTGTGTTTGCACACACATACACACTTGTATGTTTGAGCTAGGCTGACTATTGTTCTTTAATTGATGTCCTAATGAAAGTGTGGAAATATGTCGATGTAGGTAAGTAACACAGGTATAAATTACGAGGTTACTCTGCCCCTCCCTTACTACTACTGTACCTTCAGTAAGCACCGTTCCTTCACTCCCTGCCCGTCCTTCTTATCCCTTCCTTCAACTTCACTCATCCTTTTTTTACACTTCCTTTATCTCTTTAGTAAAGTTTACATTTTCTTAAAGTGTGAGTAGTTTATGCATAATGCAAGTTATTTGTATACTTGTGCTACATGTTGGGTTATTTGTTTGTGCTAAGCTGTAAAGTAACAAGGGTAGTAATATGACAGTAAACATACATGTACAGTTGATACAGTGCGTGCAACATTTACCCACCAAGTAGCTGTAGTAAGCTTGTTGCTGGTTATTTCAACCACTCGACTACCGTACTTACTGTAACATCCAGGTAAAAATGTACAAGTACTTACAATATTTTACAATAGGATCCCAATTTTATGACCGTCCACAATTCCTGTGAATACCATACTGTAGTTAAAATCGCTGTTGTTGTTAAACTGCTGTTGTAAAATCAAAAATAACCCATTTTCACCTTGTAACAATAATTTTTTTACAGCTATTTCCTAATTGCCTGTAGAGGCACAATCGTAATATAGGAAGTTTTTCTGTGAGAAGACAAATTTGTTTTAAATTAATATTTAATGGCAACTTTATGCCATTTACATTAATATTTAACCTTTTTAAATTTCCTATGGTGACCGAGAGTATTGTCGTAAAATCACTTTAGTCAGATGTGTGCTCGTAAAATTAGGTTTTACTGTACTTTCAGCTGAATACACAACACACAGACAGGTTTTATCACGTTATTGCATGGTCATGATGTTTCGCTGGTCAAGGCAACTTCCCCGGGCGGTGAATGGTGGCAGACGGCAGTAGGTAGATGGTAAGCCATGGCACAGTATACATGTACATTAGTACATAACACCGCTTAAAGTCTACCAACTGTAGTCATAATTGCTGCCCGAATAAGCTGGCTAGGCCAGAGAAACATAAAAACTGCATGATGAAATATATCTATGTTGTGTGTTCACTCACTTGCTAGTGCAATACTGAGAAGAAATACTTGTACATTTATATCTAACTAAGCTGCCTTTTACTGCTGTTGTTATTTTTGTTTACTTAATACTCAATTGTGATACATGCATGCATATCTGAACAGACAAGGCTGCTGGATGTCATTTATTAATATGTAGCCTGCAGGCGACATTACTAGCTGACTTGTTGTCAGTCACTTGTCATCAACAGTGAATGTTCTAAAAAGTCTTTCCTTTATTTCGAAACAAATTACTAATTTACATACATTTTCTTTGGCTCTTATGACTGCCATTGAATACATTATAACTTTCTTCAAGACAATACTTCAAATGCAGAGCATTCGTAAATGCTTTGTCAGTTTGACTAATATTGGATTGGAGTTGGAAAGCACTTGTTTTTGCCCTCCTAGTTTCTCTGAGTCTCTGTCTGGTTATTGTACACAGCCACGTTGATGATTGAAGGATCCAAGAAATTGTTGTAAAGTATTTTTGAGAAAACTTTTTTTTAAAGAGCCTATTATGCATGTGATATGTTTTTATTATCTTGGTATTGTACAGTGGTGGTACTTTTATACCTAGTTGTTTGTCATTTAGTGATTAGTTATGTATAATATTTATTGTGGTAAATGTAACTGGGTTTCTGTGTCACGTATATTTCATCTTTATTTTCTTTGTACGTAGTATTGGGTATTTCCACATTCAGTACGCACTTAAAGCAGTCACAAGGTGGCCGCTCACCAGGAACTCCTGGGAAAGTGGGAAATATGCGTGAAATATGATCACCGGGTGAAAACCTTTGAATTCAGCATGAATTTCTGCTGAATACGAGGAAACAACTGGAACTGAATGTGGCTTTATTTTGGGTTTCCCATGGTGAACTGTTAATAGTAAAGTGTCGTTTGTACGGGAACTAATTTTTTAGGACATCTCGTGAATTGTATAATTTGCCAAAATCGTTGCCTTGGAAAAAATTACACAGGCATTACATTTTCATTACGCTTCGTATAAAATACAAAGAATGAATGACATGATTCAGCATAAATGCTATTAGTGGCAATAAATTGTGAAAACAAGGGTAAAGTTTATTCACATTAACTTAATTAGAAAATAATATATTATTCCAAAACATGGATGAACACATTCAGTGTATTTACTTTATTCAAAGTTATTCTCTACTGCACATTTCTGTATCTTTTAAATATTAATACAGACTCAATTTTGTTAAATATTGTGTAAATAAATTTATTACAGTTTTAAATCGTTAGGTATCATTGAAAACATTTGAGGGTCAGTGTAACTTAACTGCGTTTTTTCCCTTTCTTTTTGCTGCTTTCAAAATACATATCTGATTTTACAGCTGGAGTAAATAATATACATATTATTCTAGTGACAATTTTGGTTTGTAAGTTTATTTCCCCCATTCCATTATTAGTGTGTTGTATAGGCCTACACAAACTTCAGATGTTGTAACAAATGTGTAAGTTTTCAACTATGAAACTTAACCACTTTGGTTTATTGTAAAGTGTAAGATTTCTTAAATCACGCGAGTTATTAATTTCTAAATTTTGTGATCTTATTTGTAACTTTTGCTGGCCACCTTAGCATAGGTGCCGGTTTACAGTGCGAGAGGTCCTGCGTTCAAACCCTGGCTCGCTAATGGATGTTGTGTTGAACCTTCACCTCACCTTACGCGTTACTTAAATGTGTGTGTTGGTAAGTATAACCGGTTCAGAATAAATTGTGCACTCACGAAGGCAGTGCTATGATTCTATTTTCACTCGGCTAATTTGTATCTTTCATTACTTAACGGCTAACGATGGGAAATGTCTAACCTCTCTGGACACCTCACTTGGTGTTTGCACGAGTATTGTAAATTGTAAAGTCGGTAGGGATTTATGCAGTGTGATAAAAAAAAACTTTATTACTTGTCAATTTAGGTTGCTTTTGTTTCATTATGGTTGTGTTTAAATAGGAGAATACATGGAACTACATCGTGTAACTTCGCTGCCAACCAAACAATAGTAAGGCAACTATAGTTAATGTTGAATTATATGCAGTAACGACTAGTAATATTTTTCTATGATTTCATTTTTAGTTCTCACTTTATCTTGAACGACCCATATTTAAGTAGTTATATTTTGGGGAGCACCCACAATATTATTTAAATATGTATAAGCCTATAGTTTAGTTGTTTAGAAGATTCCTTGAAAAATGAAATTTTAGACCTTGAAAACCTGACAAAATTGCATGAATTTAAATTTCATATTTGGTGGCCACCCTGAGTCATATTTGTCACCTACAGTAGGTAACTTGATGTGGTAGTTACATTATGTACTCGTTAGCAAATACAGTACAGTATCATGTTCGAAACTGCAACCTTCTTCACAATGTTTCGTGCATATAATGTATGAGTACTCATTAACAAATATACTATAGAACCCAGATTTTACGACTGTCCATAGTTACTTAGGATACTGTTGTTGCAGAATTAAAGTACAGTGATTTCTCGATTCTGACACCCATTACAGTTCCTGGAATGATGAGTCATTATTTCATTGGGGTGGTTGTAGACTCCTCAACGTCAACATTTATCGTATTCCTCGTGAAATCCCTGTGCAGTCTTCTGGCATTAAAAAAATGAAAGGTTTGAACCAAATATACTTGGATTCCGACTACACAACGCCTCACAGTTCCTGAACACAACCTCATAAAGTTAGTGTTATCGTAAAATCGAAGGTGACCAGTTTTGACCCTCAAAAAACTAAAAGTATGCAAACAGTGTATTTTTCCGAATAAGTTTGGTTTTTGATAGCTAGCAAAAAAAGTACATCAGTTAAACTATGCTTTTCAATATATATATCAATAAATAGATGTCTTCCGATTAAAAAGAGACCTCATAATATACAAACCTTACCCTGGCCTGAAAGTGTGAAAACACAGAGTGACTTTTTGCGACCATAAGTCATTATTCTTTCAGTACCTGACCATTTTTTTAGACTTAAACTATTTTATATTCGCTAAATCATTTTGTTGTTATAGCAAGAGAAAGCACAGTACTGTATTGTACTTGTCTGAAACTTTTTTGTTGACTGTATTATTCTTGTAGTAGATCATGATGATGCAGTAAAATATTGTTGCTTTTGTGTATGTTCCGTTGTAACCTATACTCGTTATGATGAGTTTCCACTGTATGTACAATGTAATGTTGCAGTTAGTACTGTACGTAATATTTACACTGCAATGTTGGAGAAAAAGGTGAAAATATTGTATATTTAAAAATGTGGCCGTAGCAGTTTAAAGTGAATGTGCCACTCGACACTGTCATGCTGCATCAAGTCGACCACAACCCCTCCCCCCCCCTCCACCTCACCAATCCAGTGGCATGCTTTACTTTCACATGATGGTGCAGTGATGATGGCCGATCTTAGGGCACGTACACACTGGTGAGCAGAGTGGTCGTGAGCTGCTCGCAACATAAAAGTCAAAACTTATAAAATAAATAATAACAACATTATAAAATTTACCTTATAGGGATAAAAATATAGTTAAACCAGTTTAAAACAATCCTGAATAATACAATTTCCCTCATATACATTTTACAGTACCACCATGTTATCCATTACGTGTATGTTAGTATTTCCCATGTGAATACTTTCCAAAGAAATGTGATTCATGCTTCAAACGTCACAGCTCTCCAGATGTCGCTACTATAATCTACAGTGCACCATCAGCCAGTGTGCTTGAGTCATCACGTCTGTCAACTCGCTCAAGGCTGGCTGTTCCTGCTATTCATGTTCAGGTGGAAGTAGAGGGACTTGTTGCCTAGCAACATGGTCCGATAGCTGCGAGGGAGAGGAATAGCCTCTGTGCAGGGCACCAATGTTCTTTACATCAGCCACAACGAACTGTCTTCGTCTATACTAACCCAAGACATACCAAAAGTATCATATTGTTTATGTTCATTCAATTTCTGTGTATGATACGTTTTAGTTTGCTAGACGCTAGTTTATTGCTACTGTTGTGTGTATAGATTATGTAGCTATAAAATAATGTGTTCATGAACGCAACAAAGTATTACAGTGTACTGCGATGACGACTGGCGAGTCTACGATACGTACATAGTGTTCATTATTCGCTAAGAATATAACACTCTAGCTTGATATGCATTACTTTCGGCAAAACATGCATACTTCAGCAATAATTTTATTAAAAGAAACTAACAACATTGTAAACACAATTTAAACCATTGCACTCTGTCTGTAATGAAATTGGTAGATCACCCTGCGCAGTAGTGCATTCATTCTGACAGAGGCATGAAACTCTATCTCCATGTTACGGTAGTTGTCTGCCAGTGTGTTGCGCTGTGTCTAGATGCTTGGTTCAACCACTGTGTCGTGTAGGCAAGAAACTGAGAGGATCTAGGTTTGCGTGCTATAGTGCCACACACTAATTACCTATTTGATCAATGTTTCCAATGGTCGCATTTCACAGGGAATGTCATTGTCTGGTATGAAATTCTTTTCTGGCAGTCGTGTAAACAAGTAGCAAGTGGTCTAGTGCGTGGATGCACTGTGACGAATTTCTGTTTTCATTGTACAGTTTTGTTTTTAGTTTTTGAGCAAAGCAACACAAAGAAAAAATTAATACAGGAATAAATTATTCAATGTAGTCTTTCCTGTAGTAAAAGGTACCACGTTTTTACCATTCTGGCTAAGATGGAATGAAAGGGGCAGGAGATGCCCAAGAAAACCCGCCAAACAGCATCATCATCCAACACAATTCTCACATGCAAAAATTCATAGCCAGCCTCGTCTGGATGGAAGCTGAATGGCCTTGCTGAGAGGTGAAAGTTGTGACCACTCGGCTGCATCTGCCCCTCAAATATGTACAGTACTGTACTGAGTGCTGCACAAGGAACACTTAGATTCAGGCAGTTCCAGACTAGCAGTAAATTATTGTAGGTTAGTATTTTACACAAGTGTTCCTGCATTCAGGAACCATATCCACAGTTGTTGCCACAATATGTTGGTGGCTTGTCAGTAAATCAAAGCACAAAACAGAAAACTAATATGTACCGTCAATTAAATTGTGATCCTATAAAATGTATCAGAAAAGTCTGTAACACCAATAGAATTAGTTCTAAATGTATTCTGAAGTCTAAATCCAAAATGATAAATTGAGGAGTTATTGCAGAAGCAGAGCGTGCGGTGTTACGGAGACGCTGAGATGACTAGCGCTGTGCAAACAGACTTGGCGTGTGTGTGTCGTGCGCGCTTGTGTGCATGTGCGAGTGGAGCAGAGCAGGCGGTACGCAACGAGTGAGTACTGCACGAGGATTATGTTTGTGTTTGACGTTACCATCTGTGTGTCCAACCACGTGCAAGTAACATGTAGTGCTATTTGCATGTAACCACACTGGTGTAAAGCAATACAGTAGGATAGTCACATTAGGTCATTTAATGTTGGCAACAATAAGTGTATATTCCTACATAAGGTCGTGCTGGTTGGTTTCCTAATTATGTATGTTATGACCAAGGGATGGATTTCACAGCCGTAAATAAAAAAATCTGAAACTTTTTACTGCATTACGTTACAAATGTGTGATTGCAGTTTTAAGGACACTTGTACAAACCAGTAGAGGACCCCTTTATTGTTTAACTCGCAGGCTGTCCTTGCAATGACAAACTGAACCTTTATTTGGGGCATACATCGTGTGAGGGAACGCTGTTAAGTCGATGGAAACCAGCAATAATGGAAAGGGAAATATGCAGTGGTCACATAATTGTGGTGTAACTCACGGTAATGTTTTAGTTGGTCGACATAACCAACTCCTGGCTGTCCTAGCTTAGTTAACCTCCATCACGCTACAGCAGCCTTCTGTAGTACAGTTCAACAACGGCAGTCCACAAGACATCATCGTCACTGTTCTTGTAATTACTCTATGTATTTATAACTTGCTCTCATATATTATAATTACAGTATGTCTCCTAGTTTTCTTGAGTTCTCTCAAGTCCTCAGCAGCTATATAAATAATTTGGCGATCACAGCTACAATAATATGTATATTTTCATGGTAGAATTGGTAATACTTGTCTGGTTTGCAGCACAATGGCCTTGATGTGAAAATGTTTTTATTTCCTTTGAACAAAATGGTGTTAATTTGAAGGAGGGGATGGATGTAACTGTACGACACTGCGTCGTAGCAGGCCTTGTAGTGCAGACACTCGGTCTCGTACAATCTGTTTGAACTGTATTCTGCTGAAGTGAGCTTCTCTGTTCTTGAAGTTGAGCCACTCTACTGAATATTTATCTTTCTCATGCAATCTTCTAAATGTAAAGAAATAACATTTACCAAGTACAGTACTGTATGTAATCTACGACAAATTTCAATTCAAAATTACCATCAAACACACTGCATATCAACAGCTTGTAAATGACACTATTATATTACTTAACCAACGAGTAAATATACATTACTACCTTTCTTATAGAGAACGTACTTTGTGAATAATTTAAATATACAAGTACAAAATGTAAGTGAGAAAATTACAGGAATTTAGCCACCAGCACTTTATTTAGTCGAATCTCAGTTGCACACACAAGTTTAGGAATCACTACAAACCAATTAAAAATTTTTAAATTTATTGATATTATAAGTTATGTACTTTCAGCAAGTCACAAATACGACAGCTGTTTATCATGTTTCAGTTGTTAGGTGAAAATACAGTTGCAAAGTATTTATGGAGATAAAATACTGTGAGCTATGTGCTTGCAAACTCCACTAACGCATGACTTGCTCTATTATGTGTCAGATCACTTTCATGTAGATGAAAGGACAAAAAGAAGAAACCAGTACTTTTTGTTTCTAATTTACTGTACTTTTTTTTTTTTGTACGTGCCATAATTTGCTTTGGCAGAAAATGTAAAATGAAGGTAACTAGGTCAATTCGTATGCGAATCTGACCATTCAAAACAGCTCGTACACGAGCGCTCGAGCATAGGCCCTCTGGAAAATACAGCTTGAGCGTTCGTGTACAAGCTGTTTCAAATGGTCAGATTTGCATACGAATTGGCCTAATTGAAAACCGGTATGCTCCACTGTCTTGAACTCGTATACGAAATAAGTGTACAAATAGAGTACCGTTGGTCGACAAGATGGCGGCTATTCCAATGTCTATCTCGACTTACAAAATATGAGTTTCTGTGATAACTAGGGGATTTAAATTGTTAATCAGCATGATAAAAGAATCTTAATATGAGCAGAAACAATGTCAGTTTAACTAAATCGACCAAACACAAAAGGAACTGTCGTAAAAATTAGAAAACAGGATTTTGTGTCGTATACAATAAATATCGCATTTTGGAACACCGTTCAATATAGTATTCGTAGTGCTTTGATAGCGTGCTTGCTGTCTAACCAAAGTAATCTGGTTCGAAGCTCCCCACAGATCATGCTAGAAAAATTACTCTATGAAGTATTCATTTATTTATGTAATGTTCTGTTTTAGACGCAATGAAACTAATCTTTATCTTCCGTTTGTAGAGACGAAGCAACTAAAGTTGCAAATTGATACGCACATGAATTACGCCAGATAAACATTTAGCTGCGCTTCTCCGGTAAATGACATTAATTAATATCACATTTTCTTAGACCAAAATGTAATTTTTAAAATAAATAACATATGTTTGAGCATTAAGAGTTTTAGTCTTTCCTGTTAGGTGGGTTAAATAAAAACATTTTTAGAGTAAGGCTAACGAAACGAAGGCTTCAAGAAACTATTGCGTAAGTTACATAGTTTTAACTATAATAATATAGTTATGTTAATGATTTCACGTAATTAATTTGAGTCAGTTTAATTAATTTAGAGCTAATTTTGTTGAATTTTATGCAAGAGGCCAAGTACCTACTGCTAACATGTATAATATTTTGTCTCAGTATTTTACTCAAATAAAATGAACCACCCGCATTAGTTGTTTAAAAGTTGTCATGATTATAAAATATTGCAAGAAATTTATTGTTGGGTTTGCATGTAATGAGCAAAGAAAATAGAAAGTAACAAAAATGTCTGGTACTACAAATTTTTTATAACATTGTTGCATGTTGAACTTTATGTGATTCAACAGCGAACGTTTGAATTTTATATTTTACACTGTTCACAGACGATTAACAATACGTATATGAATACACAAATAATGTTAAAAAAAACCTTTGTATGTAGATAACTGCAATGGAATCTAGCACCCAGTTATCTATTCCTACGGTAAATTTCCCACTCTCTGTATAATGTTCTTTTTTATTGTGCTGCCTGTATCTTAGTGAATTTTTGGTATTAATTTACTGAGTTTTTTGAAGGCACAAATTTGTATGTTTCAGTCAATTGCAAATAATTTGTGACTCTTAACATGCAATGTGGGTGGCTTTAGCTAAAAAATGTTAGTATATTAATTTCGAAATATCTTATTCAGAATTAATAAATACAGTATTATTTAGTGATTAAGAACATGTCAATTTCTTTTTCGTAAAATAAATATACTATTGCAAAAGAGCTTACTTACATTAATAACACTTAAGGTAATTAGTGGCGAGTTTCCATTTAAACATATATATACATATAAATATGTATAAATGCATATAATTGTTGAAATCTTGCTCCATAGCTTCGGTTTTTACGGCTTCTCGTGTGCGAAATCCCCGATTCGGCCACCTGCCACCACTCGAGTACATTTTTGTATACGAATCTCATGTACGAGGACAGCAGAATGCTCAAGCATACCATTTTGAGCGGTCAGGAGGGCGATTCGCATATGAATGAAAACTCGAGCATAGGCCCTCTGGAAAATACAGCTCAAGCGTTTTTTTTTTTTTTGTGGCCGAAAAAGAGCATATCCTAGGTTAGGGTCTAACTACTAGGAGTTAGGAGGGAGTGGGAGGGGTAGCAGCGTGCCAGACCTGCGGCCTATATGCTCTTAACTACTGCATGCAGCTTGGGTTAGGGAGGAACATGGCTCAAATGGCCTACTGTGAGGTTGTGAAGCGCCAAGCCAGCATTTGTGGCCTGGTGCTTCCCTCAGATTTAACTGGGAGGTAATCCCGTAGAGGATCCTGGTAAACCCGCGAGGTCGCGGGAGGAAATCCATGACAATAGACATGCGAGGTGGGTTCTCCATGCTAGGAAGAAAAGATAGAATTTATGCTATGTGTAACATGCTTTGTTAGTTGAGTTAGAAGGCGAAAATTATAGACGAACAGGGAGGGCTCGTGATCCAGCTGTAAAAGAAAAACTTAAGCTTAGCTCTACTTAACCTAGGGGAAGTAACCTAAGTTTCCCGCAGGGCGGGCATGAGTGCCCGCGGTCCCATTATAGGCGAGAGGTTCTTGTCGCCTATCACGCAGTCATGGCTAGGTTGTGCAGTACGAGAGCCCTCGCTGGGCCATACGCTTTGTGCGGTGCCATGACTGATTCCGCGATGCATTGATGGAGTATCAATGCATATTTAATTGCTTGATGCATACCACGCAGTCATGGCTGAGTTGTACGAGCTGTTTCGAATGTCAGATTCGCATATGAATTGGCCTAGTTGAAAACCGGTATGCTCCACTGTCTTGGACTCGTATGTTAAATATTGTACGAAGAGAGTACCGTTGGTAGACAAGCTGACGGCTATTCGAATGTCTAACTCGACTTACAAAATATGAGTTTATGTGATAACTAGGGGATTTAAAATGTTAGATGAATCTTAATATTAACAGGAAAAATGTCAGTGTAATTAACTCTGCCAAACACATAAGGAAGTTTAATAATAATTGAAAAACAGGATTTTGCTCCTTATATACAATAAATATTATATTTTCGGATATTATTTAAGGTAGTATATTATGTAGTGCAACGGTAGTATGCTTGCTTACTAACAATAGTAATTAGGTTCGAAAACTCGAGCATAGGCCCTCTGGCCAATAGAGTTTCCCTGAATTTTGAGTTAAATAAAATTACAAAACGCGAATTTGGTTCTTTTTCACTTTGAAAATAAGTTATATGACTTCTGTCATTTCCAAGCCTAATTAAAATTAAGTTTACAACAGTTTCGTAATTTTCTTGTCCGCATGCGGTTGCATTCAAACTCGGCAGAAAATTTCACTGTGTCAAACTTTCCCACAGTGTTGCCAACCTTGAGTAATGCCAGGATCGTACTCTTTCCCCGAAAAGATCGTACAAAGCCTTTCCAGGCATATACATTAACAAAAAAAAATACTGAAGGCTTTTGAACGTGGAGATACGATTTTTAAAAATATAATACAGACCTTTTGCTTGAAAACTAAATTGTCAGCCAGTTGAACCAAAGTATGGACATAAGTGCACAAATTATACATTGAAATTCACAAACATTTAAAAAGTGGAATTGTAGACGTCCAGATAACTCGGAGGGAGAAAGATAGTAGCACTGACGTATGTTTTATCAAAACATCCATTTCAGTAGAGAAACATGAACAGAGCTGTGCTCGGAGTACGGAAAATGCTAATGATTGTACAATTGGCATACCATTCTGGCCACTTTCCGTTATTCACTGATTTCACTGGCCAGTGTTTTCAGTGATGTCGGCTATAGTTCCGAAATTGCTGACGGCACTGATAGTCACTGATGGTCGGTTGATGACGATACCCTGTGCGAGGCTACATCCGTTTACTGAGATTACCGATTTTACTGGCGCTTCAGAACATCAGTGTTGTCAGTAAACCAATATTTTTTGGCGGAAATTCAAAAGTTGAAGTTATCTAATTATAGGACGAGTCTTTTTTAATATATAAAGGCCAAAGAGGGTATCTATTAATTTATATACGTTTATTTAACGTCTGTTTATAGTTACAGAAGCATTCGTCGTGCAGTTTGCAAAGACTAAATAACGTTTAAGAGGTTGAATCGTACCTTGTTTATGCATTTAAAAATAATGGATACAGCTTCCCAAACCTTAAATTCACACAATGTATATGCTGCATCGTGAAAAAACGAAGAAAACAGTATCAATCGTAAGTCGTGCTAAATGTATCAATATGCTAAAAATATACCAACTTTACTATTAAAGTAAATACAATTTATACAACGAACAAAATAAACATGACAGTTTATCGCAAAAATGAAACCACAGATGTGGTTGCTAGGCAACGTACATTGCAGTAATGTTTTCTGATTTAATGTTCCGATATTATCTCTTTACTGACAGTGAAAATATTTTCCTGATTACTGATGCTGTTCCCTTATTGTTCACGGACACTGGCGAACTGTCAGTGATATCAGTGAATAACGGAAGGCGGCCTCTACAGCTGTTTTGTAGATCGTACTAAATGTCTGGAGGCGGGAACTTGTTTGTTTTTTTACGAGATTTGTTTTTGTTTTGACGTTTTTATACCGGTACTCGCTCATTTGACAATTTGTAACGTGTGGTTTGTAATTTAGGGTCTAATGTGTACTTTAAGAAATATTTTTACGTCTCCTATGGGGAAACTGTTGATATTTATGACGTTATTGTTCGAATGTTTATTTGCTCGTACAGTTCATCCGAAACTGAGCAAAGTTTGGGGTCCAGGGTTATTGGCTGATAATATTGTAATGCCTGCGCGATATTTCTTCATTCAAGCTGTGGATCCGATTGGAAACAAGTACGACTTGTATTGTAGTTGTTCGACCAACACTTTTGCACAGTAGACTGTAGTTGTAGTTTAAGCAGCATTTACACAACACAAGATTTCATTTCGTATGATAGTTTTCAAGTGCGCTCTCATGCTAAAGACGTAAACAAAGCTGTAGAAATATTTTTTATTAATAAACTTTACCTATAACACCAATAGTTTAGCCGCTACACGATGAGTAGTGATTCTTGATATTTACCATTGTGTCATTATTATTTCTGCTACCGTATTTGACTTGCCAGATTACTCTTTATACTGTTCAGTTATGATAACTCCTGTGACTTTGACCAGCAAATGGTTGGTCACTACACCATAGCAGAATGACGTTCAATGTTCGATTTATTAGTCATAGAGCATTTACATGCTATCGACATTGTCAGGTACTAATAGAATCCTACTTTTCATGTAAGTTGCGGGACCTCGTACCAAAAAGTAGAACTTGCTATATTTCCTTTTGTATTCACCTTACATAAAAAATTCTTCCACGAGTCATCATGGCATTCACTTTCTTTATAAAAGTTACATTACTTAATTCTGTTCATTCACTTTTACTATGTTTTATTACGGTTTTTGTTTCATCTGTTAAACACTAGTACTGGTAGGCTATTATTTTGGAGCCATAGTCCTGATAGTTTTATGGTGTTTGTAATTACCGTACTATTTTTTAAAAATATTTTTATTAGTTTTGGCTGAGCGTAGTTTAGCACGTAACTTGCGTCATATACAAGCTGCTAAGCTACAATGAGAAACTTGTGGATGTTTGGACTGTATGTCTTCTCGGCCGACACTATTGCAATGTTCTCTGCAAGGAGTAACTGCTTAGTTCCCGCTCAGACAATCACCAGCCTGGCCACACTTGTTACATACAGACCTTCACTGCGTAGTCTCTTACATGCCTACCAACTGTGCCAACCAGCAAGCAGCCATGATCACTTATATTGCTCTCTGGTTGACTTCCTTCTGTTCAACCAGTTGTAGCTGCACCACCTTTACTGTCCTGTCTTGTGACCTTCCAGCCAACATTCCTGTTGTGATAGCCTCTACAGTTACCATATAGGCTACTTACACTATTAGTTTTATTAAGTTATGTTAGATTATATAATTGATACAGGTTGTAATATGTTAAAGTGCCAATGTGATAGTCGTAATGCACTGTACGTGTGACAGGTGGATGCAGTCGCCAGGCGATGTGTTTCAAGTACAGATATCAGGAGTGTCTGGTACGAGAGCTTGTAGAGTGTGGGTGAACATACTAGACAGGAGAGACGGCAGCTTTATAGTGCGCTACAAAGTCTACAACAGTTGTACCAACTTCAACATACAGATAACACACGAAGGCGCTCATGTTGGTGACTCTCCCTACGCAGTGTCAGGTAGGTGCATGTATGTATGTAGAAGAGATACTTGTAACAAACACTGGTTATATTGCAGATGTGTGTGACATGTATGTTTGTGTTGTGTGTGTAGCCTTGAATTAGTCACCCGTCACATCAGTGGACCAAGTCTTCTTGCTCTACCACATTGCTGAGGAATATTTAATTTATGTGTATTGTTCAAAAACATTTTAATTTTTAAATTATGTTGTCTTGCAATCTGTTTCTTATATCTTTCGTAACGTAGTCTCGACTGCCGTAGCGTAAGTGTCCTTATGGCAGTTTTCTCAATTTAACTGTCAGGTCATTTATTATTTTTAGCTCCTTTTCAAAATGTATAATATTGGTTCAAAATCACAAACTGGCGTAGTTTTGCTGTGGCCCATTGGGCATCGCAGTTTGGTGTGCATGGCCTTCCCTGCTGTTTGCATCATTTAACCTTTATTTTCTCAATAAACTAAGTTTATTTATTGTTTGGAGAATGAAGTTTGTATGAATAATTTTTAATTTTTGGGTAGTTGACAGTTGCTCACCGTCAGCATGCTCGTTTGTTACTTACCGTACAAAATGTATAACTTTATCCCTCCAAGTGCCTTGCTAGCATGTAAAAAAATCACGTGAGTACGAGATGGTGAAGCAGCGCAGGAGAGGCTATGATGGGGGGGGAGGGAGGAAGGAAACCGTGGCCAACAACAAAGAAACGAGAGATGAAAGATAACATTCACACTGGCTAGAGAGTGACGGCAGAGAGGGTAGATTAAAGCCAGGGGGGTTGGGGGGAGTGGCATGTCTCCTTTCTCCGCACATATGTATAAAATAGCCCTCCAAGGTCGCTTGCTGCTTGCCAGCCCGTGTGTGTGTGCGTGCGCCTGCACAACACTCCCTCCCCTCTCTTGCCGTGCTGTGTCCGCCGCCACCAGCATGTTCCTCCCCCCAGCCCAGATAACGTAGAGCAATGAGACACACACTGGCTGTGTTATGTTAAAAGAGGGAGATGTGACTGCTGGTTGGCTAGCAAGGTGTGCTAACTGAAGAGAGAGGTACTAGACAGTCCGTACAGCACAGTGATATGTCAACTTGACGTGGGCATTGTTTCTGTACACCACTGTTACCACGCTCCCAGATACACATTGTCTCGTTGGGTGTTGAGTTTCAGACCTGTAGGATGTGTGGTTATAATAATAGCATTAGTTTTCTCTGGTCCATTCAGCGTAAATAAAGAGGATAGACAAAGTAACTTTATGTTACAGACATCAGTTGGAAATCATGAAGTTTAGCAGTTTTCTCAGCGTGCGCTGGCGACACACCTCAAACAGGAGTTGTGTGTGTGTGTGTGTCGTAGTCGAGCAGGAGACGAGAAGCCTGGATTGTCATTGGCGAGACAGCTTTACTTCCTCGACACTCAGAGGATCTTGACGGACGAGCATCTAACCTCCACAACACTTACGAGAGTTCTGTCCTTGAAACTGTTGGATTTTACTGAAGTTATGAGAAACATATATTTCATCTTCCGAGTGTTGCATCTGCAAGGGAAATTATATGTGAAAGATGTTGGCAAATACTACCAGTGATTCTTTTTCTGTATAAAACCTGTACGTAAGTAATGTGACCAGATTTTACTATGGATTGCTGACGTGAAAATAACAGATTTATGGGACGCCGGTAGTCCACGAATATTAAGACCTGTAAAATCCCTGAAAAATCAAGTCCGTAAAGCATATTTTGCGGGATATGTATTATGAAAAGTACTTGTGCTAGAAGAACAAAATGTGGCACGTTAAGTAAGTAAATATAAATCTATAATAAAATGAAGTTATGTCGCATCAAAAGCACCCCATCACGAGTGAAATAGTGATTTGCATTGAAACCTGTTGTTTTATTCAATTTGTTTACACTGACAAAGAGTGATATTTCATTTCAAAGTAAATAATTATTAGTCGTGATTGGACAACAGGCACTTTCACTACAATTATTTATCTAGGACCTACTGTCTGTATTAAGGTTACAGTAGGAACTACAGTGGCCTAGTAGGTAGCATTCACGTTCTTCACTCGAAGGTGAACGCATGCTGGCTGTAATATAGTGTCTACGTCACGTGCAACTATTTGTTCCTCTGACACAAGTAGTTATCATAATATTCCTTAAAATTTGCTTTTTGGGTTGCTCCTGAAACATGTTAAATAAAATTCTACTGAAAATTCTTTCTGTGCTGAATTTCCATAACTTGGACATGTGAAAAACATATTTGTGTCGGTATAACGCACATCTTGTATTTATGCTACAAACCGTTAACATCCGAATGTATGTCATTGCTTGAGAAATGTAAACCGTAATTTGAGAAATCAACATTATAAATAAAGCACTTCTACCAAAAGTTTAGTTATAATAAGTCGCAACTCGTTGAATAAAATAACAAAATAAATTTCAGACTGACAAGCTGTGAACCATGAATCCAAAATCATGCTCGATCTGTGTGCTGAGTCCTCTCAGGTACATAATACCGAGATATCACGAGTGAAAATATATCAGCAGAAGTATTACTACAAAGACACGTTATTTTGAAGTTGATGTTATGGTCTTATTATATATGTTTGAGAGATTTTGTCTACTTAAGAACATTAACACAGTGTCAAAGAGTGATTCAGAAGAAAGTTGTGTTCTGCAGGAAACTTTATTTTTGTATAACCAATTATATATGGTTTAAGGTTGTTTTCCTTTTATAGGCCCTGCCATAATGACAATATGAGTTCGTGGCTGTATCAGACCTGCCATGCCGGCTACATAGAACACATTCTTTGTGCATATCCGTGAATACGAACACTGGTTTTCCCGGACTCGCGCCCCTCGCCATGGTGCTGGACTGGGAGTGAAAACGCTAACAGGGAATGGTAATAAAACCTGCTCCAGGATTGGGCTTTGCTTACGGCCGTCATCGGGGACCCTCATATGTAAAGTGTGTTTTGTTTCTTGTCTGTTGTGCATAGTGTTATCATATTGTGTCGTCGTGCAGGGGCTGTCCACGGAGAGGAGTGCGTGTGTCCAGTTGAATCCATGTCTGTCTGGTTGAAGCAGTATGGCTGCCCAACTTCTTACTCGCAGATTGACTCTGATTTGAAGAAATTCAACGCTGTAAACTTCACAAGCATCAGAGATGGTTTGATCAGGCGGTACAATCACCCAGGCAGCATGAGCATATGTAACTACGTTGTTAAGAACAACCAGGTTTGTTGACTTCGTTACTAACAGAGGTCGTCTAGCTTACGGAGTTCATACATTTACTATTTGTCTACGTATATTGTAATTCCTCCGAAACTAATATCAGCACTAGAACATAATTTTTGCAATACAGTAGAACCCTGTTATAATGTTTTTTAGGGGACCTGTGAAAAAAAGTGTTATATGCAGGAAAATGTTATAAGCAGGAATCAATATTTTTCCACCAATAAATGGATATTACATAAAAGTATCTTAAAATTTGATAGTTTATGTACAGTAAATAAGGCTATAATGAGATTAAAAGAGGCTGTAGTTACTGTGCTATCAGAAACATGATTCATACATACATTGTGTGTATAATAGAGGCTTTCCCACTTGTCTTCTGTAGGTTCATGATCGTCATATTCAGGATCACCGTCTTTAATTTCATTGTAATGTACACTTATGATACTTTCCCAGACATTAATTTGGTTTTAACAGATGTTTTTAGTCTACAGCTTACTTATTTTATGTATTTAAAATAATACAGTTAAGAAAAATTTTACAAGAGTTTTAATTAATGTTCGAGAAAAAAGTGGTTTTATATGCAGGAAATGAAAATACCAGTGCTGTTATAAGCAGGAAATGAAAGCATTATGCCTTATGGATAAATGGTGGGACCAAAGAAAAGTAATGTTATAAGCAGGAAAATGTTATATCCAGAAATGTTATAACAGGGTTCTACTGTAATTTTTTAAAAGTACATTCTTGTTTACGTGTTTTATATTTTTCAAAGTTTATATCAATAAATAATATTATAGAAATATTTAATGTTAAAAAATTGATGGATTTATGGCAATTTGGTGGTAGATAAAAAAAAATTGTTGATGAATTCATAACTAGTCATGTTGGTTTCCATTAGCTTTGATGCTAACAAGGTGTGACTACTATGAATGTAGCGTAGTAAGAACACTAGTACATAGTAGCTGTGGGTTGGGAAGTACTAGGACCTACGCATTGTGCATAGTAATCCATTACTCCGTGTACTGGTGTGATCAAATGTTCGTCTGAGTAGCTCGGCAGGTTGCAACACGGGAGTAGGTTTGGACATCTCCACAGTCCTGGCTGGCACTCGCGTAGTTTTCATCGCTGAACAAGTCCCACAATGACTTAGTATTATAAGCTGAACCGTATTGTGAAAGTACGCCATTGCAAGAGAACGTAGAGTTGCTGAAAGCCACACAGTAAAACAAGTAGAAAAGTTAGTAGGTTTATTAGTTGCCAGCAAACAACAACGACAACGGTAAGGAATATAGTCGTATTGCGAAAGATGACACGGGAAAATATCCACACACAAATTAATTCTGGGATGGAATAAAGTTGTTAGAAGAAAGATAACAAAAATCAAAAGTAAAGCAACAGATTAAGGTTAGTTGACAACTGCAGTATTGATACTTTTCTGTAGTATTGGTAAGGGGAGGGGGTTTCAGCAAAATGTCAACATTTTCTGTAAATGTATGTCCACAAAAGTTACGCAGTTTACTCGCGGTGTTATGCTAATGTGTCTGCACTCTGATTATAACATAAGAAACACGTGTGGAACTTAGATGATTACACAACACTGAAGTTGTAGGACAATCTGTGCAGCTCCAAGGGCATGCACTCCTTGCGGTGTTCGCAAATATGTAGTGTATAAAATATGTCATTGTACAATATTTGGTCAATAAAACTGTTGTCTTCAATTTCATGTCTGTTCTAAGTGGTAGGTCTGCTTGTTGCGTTTCCGTTCATAAACACTCGTTACTTAGTTTGAGACACAGAATAGAATGTGTCTGTAACCATCTCACTTATTACAACAACCTCTCTTATTAAGTTTTGTTCTCAGGAACCATGCAATGTGCGAGTTGAAAAATAATCATCTTATAAATATATTTGGAACACTACTGTATTGTAAGGTTGTTTGTCTATGTTCCCAACATTACCAAGTTAAAAATACAACATGCTACATAATTGTTCAGTTCCAAGTGTGTTAATGCGAGACAGCGACATACGTGTACATCAAGTATCGGAATAGATGTCTCACAAATAGTGATTCTTATGTTCAATGCACACATTTATAGGTCATTCAGAATAAAGTGAGCACTAAGATTTAACCTTTGAAAAGAATAACTAGACGTTACTGCATATAAGTCAACATTAACAACAGTAACGTTATTGTTTGTATGGTTGGTAGCGAGTAAGTGCATGTAGTTCCATGTATTTTCTTATTTGAATACAGCATTAGTGAAACAACATCAAATACAAACAACCTCTCTGTACTTAATATACTTTAAAATATTTATTGTGATGAGTGAGGTACCAAATACTCAGCAGAGTCCGTCAAACTAGAACGGATCAGTGAGCGAGGTCTCCGGCTTCTGGTCCATCAAGTTAAAGCACCTGAAGAGGAGACGAATGATTCAGATTATATTAATTACAGTGACCGAAATAAGTCCATAGCTTTGTGTACAGTAGTCCTGCATGACTCAGATAGAGAATTTTTGCTACAGGAAAATTTAGAGCCAGTTGCTAGTTCAAAAGCTGCCTTGTGTCCTGAAGTTTTAGTCAAGGTTTGTA
>PNEQ01003741.1:0-17675 GCA_003012365.1 Medauroidea extradentata
TTACTTCCCTCACTCCCCCTCACCTCTTCCTTTCCACCCAACCCCACACTTTTTCCTTCCCTCCTTCCCCTTCTCCCCTTCACCCTCCCAACCTTCCTCACCACTTCCTTCTTTGCCTCCCTCCCCTCACATCTTCCTTTTCTCCTTTCCACCCCCTCTCATCTTCCTTCCCTCCCTCCCTCCTACACCCTTCACTTCTTCCTTTCCACCCTCTCACACCACTCACCTCTACTTTCCTTCCCTCCCACACCCCCTCCCCACTACTTTCCTTCCCTCAACCACCTCCTCTTCTTTCTCTTCCTCCTACTTCTAAGTTGTGAAGAAGGTTACTAGGGTAGAGAAGTGTTTTGTAGTGGGAGGAGGAAGGTAGTGGAAGAAGACGAATGGTGAGAAGTAGGATGGCTAATCATCAACTCGCACAACCATTTACCTCGAGAGCATCTAAATGAAACTTAGGTTCCTTTCCTTGGCTCATTTTCTGTTACTAAGTGAGCAAATAAATCACAAATTACATACAATAAATCACAAATCACCAACTTACAAGTTACAAATACACTCTTCTCATTTTCAGCTTCATCTCTCGGGTCTGTATCCATAGTTGGTACAGCACTATGACGTCACACACCTTACTCTCTCCAAGACTTCAAACGGGAAAGATTTCAAACTAGCTCCCGTGAAGTTCTAATACCAACAAGACAACATAGAGATTACCATTAAAACACATAAATGCAGTTACCATAATCATTTCTCGGATGCTCTCGCCTAAGTGTACAGTTAATATAGAAACGGAGCTAACAATAATCCATAGGTTCGGTCCACCGTATTTAAGCTACATACCTGTATCCACAGTTGGTACAGCGCTATGACGTCACACACCTTACTCTCTCCAAGACTTCAAACGGGAAAGATTTCAAACTAGCTCCCGTGAAGTTCTAATATCAACAAGACTACCTTACATAGAGATTACCATCACAACACATAAATGCAGTTACCATAATCATTTCTCGGATGCTCTCGCCTAAGTGTACAGTTAATATAGAAACGGAGCTAACAATAATCCATAGGTTCGGTCCACCGTATTTAAGCTACATACCTCATACATTAAATAAGCTACAGATCTCATACATAAAAATTGGAATGTTCTTATTTCAGTCCATCATTATGGTTCAATTCCCTTTTCCACGGTCTTTTCGAGTAAACGCAGTTACTCAGTCCTGGATACTTATGACTCTATGTGTCCTTACACTTAAAACTCACTTTTATTAACTTCTTTGGTGCACCACCACACTAGTAGGCCGGGCAACTACTCACCGGGCGACTTCACCCATATACACAGACGTGTCACAAACCAAATGTCCTGCAAGCATCCTGGGATTCTATTAGGAGGCCTATACTGACTCTGGGTAGGGGGGTGGATGAGGACTACACTCTTAAATTACTTTATGCCACAATGCATTAATGTCACTACTAACTTCAGATACACACCAAGTACAACAAAAAACAAACTTGGTACAAAATTCATTGGGTGGGCACAGCTAAAGTGCCTTACAATAGTAGGGGAGGTGGACCTTTATCTCCTTCCCTACTTTCTCCCCCTTTCTCAAGATTCTCTCATCTTCTCCCTCCTCTTCTGCCATAAATAGGATAAAACATAAGTGAGGAGGCAAGTAGTTCGTTGAGAAAGGTGGGAAGCGAAGGAGGATGAGGGAGAATATGAGTGCATAGGGTGTGTTATAACAAGGGTGAAAAGCAGGATAGACATGTTGAGCAAGTATAGTTAACTTTAAACATTGAGACTAAGCATTTAAAGATTCAATTCCTAATACTTGTTTGTTTAAGAGTGGGATCAAACTAGAATTAATACTTTTGAGGACTCGCACATCACTAATATTTTGACTCAACCCCGCCCTCTCCCATAGGGTGTGTATTGCAAGGTGGCAATTGAGGTGGGTCAGTTTAGCCTGCGCCTCGGAGAGTGAAGCCGAGGGGAGCCGAGCAGCTAGCCGCACGGAGAGGTGGGGGAGGATCTCACTTATTTGGGGCAGGTTTCTAAGTGACTCACCTGATCAGAATAGTTCCCTCAACAGCCTCTGCTTCCTATCGGATCGAGGTTTGGGTTTCGGGCTAGCCTCGTCACGCAACTGCTGGACTCGGCGGGGCCGGGGCGGCAATCCTTTGTTGGGTGTTTTTAGCGGACTGATTATAGGTGGCAGCCTCCTGGTCATTCACCGTAACAATCTGCTGAGCGAATCGGGATTACGCTTCCGCTTACGTGATCTGCGTTGCGGCGGTGCCTGCTCGTCACTAACTGGGTGTGTATCACTTAGGCAGGCGTGGAGCTCGTGTTCACTAAAAGAAATGAAAGAGAGCTGAGCCCCCTGTATTTTGGTGGATGATGGAATGCGTTTAGGTGGTTGTATTGGCACGCTTGTTTGGTGGCATCGCTCGTGAGCTGCTTTCTCTCTCAATCGTTGAGTCTCAGGAGGAATGGTTTTGCTTGGGTGCTGCATGCACTGATACATTGAATAAAAGGCAGGATTCCAAATAAGCAGTTGTGTTCACGTACTTAACAACGTACAGCACTTGTTTACAGTTTTCTCGGACAATGAGGCTACATAGGTCCCTTAACACTTAATATTCACAGGTCTCTATACTCTGGTTCAACACAGGTCTCTTAATACTTGATATACACAGGTCTCAACACTTGAATGTTCCACGTGTAACTAACGTTTTACGTTTGAGATTACTGATCCACACTCAGATGCTGCGCGATACTGTAACGGCTCAGGATCTCGGCCTCGTGGAATGGTGGAACTTTCCATAGATAACTAGCGCGACTTCCGCTGTACCTCGTGGCTGAAGATGTGGTAACTAGGACGTAGGGTGTGTTCCCTTTTACTCGTGTGGCACGGATGCTGGGTGACAGAGTCTCCTCCTTTCAGGCTCTCAGCAGGTGAGGTGGGTAACGGTATGGTGAAGGAAGGCAGAGGTCTCCCTTTGCAAGAAGTCACTCCAAGGTAGTGAGCGTCTCCCTTTGCAAGAAGTCGCCTCGGGCGTTTCGGCAGGACTCCATTTGCAAGAAGTCTACTACCAGGGTTGGGTGAGGGACTCCATTTGCAAGAAGTCGCCTCGGAGAAGGGGTTTGGCCGTTGCCTGGGGTGCTGAGAGACGGGAGCTCAGAGAAGCTGCCAACGAACTCTGAAGAACTGGGTGTGAGGCGTCCCTTATATACCCGAAGTTAGGGGGTCTGGGAGGGAATAAGTCCCGTTAGGTGGGTGTTAAGATGGCGGCGCGAGCGTGGCCGTCGGCTCTAAAGCAGGCGTGCCACCTCAACACCTACATATTTCTCAAAAACAACACACTCCACTCTCGGGAAATTAACGTAACTTTACAGTCAGGTCCCACTTGAAAATTATGATGCCATAAAAAGAAATATAATATACAAGAATTAATACACACAATTTCACTAGCCTTATTTTACATTTCACTATTTGTATTATTTACATTTTTAAGTTCGCACGAAAAACGTGTCCATCAACAAAGTTAGTTTGTTTGTTTACATACAGTGCAAAATACTTATACATCGTAAAAACATGTGGTTTCCACTCTGGATTAATTTACATAAGCAAGGTAACATAATAAAACTAATATTTATAGGTACGAGGCATCGGGAAAAATTACATATACAATACAGTGACTGTGCGGACCTGAGGGCGTCATGCCTGCTTAGGCCTAACCTCAAAAGGGGCAAACTCGGTGGGCGAGCGCAAAAACGTGAACGGTAACGGCGGGGCATCGATGTACTGCATGAAAAATTTATTTTCTGTTTCTTAACAAGTTGTTGTGTTTGTTTGTGCAGTCAATAAAAGAGGAGGATAAGCGCAAAGGCATCATTGGAACGCTTGGTCACCCACTGCCAACCCAGGAGCGGCTCACACTGTACCTTCGTCAACCATCTCAGGCCTCGGAACCTCGCAACGAACCAGCCGAGCTGGGCCCATCCAGGCAGCCACGACCACGTAGCATGGAATTGTCTGATGGCAGCCAGCCAGGCAGCCCGTTGCTGTCCCGTGCGCAGCTACTGCACAAGTACCGCAACACCATGGATGTAGGTGGTGACCTGCTTAAGACCTTGGTTGGTGATAAGGCAGCTGAGGAGGAGCAGTCACTTCCACCGTCTGTACCACGAAGATTGCGTAGGAACCGTGAGGACCCAGCCAGTATCAGTGATAAGGTGGAGATCGACTCTGATAACATAGAGACACCTCCAGCCACACGTAAGATCTTTGGTGAAGATTCTTCTCGCTCAAGGTCCAGTATCGTGGACCCTTCTATCAGGAAACTTGAAGACAAAAATATAATGGAAAAGCCATCATACAAACAAGGAGACGAAGAGGAGATCTTGGGTGATGGTCAATTTGATAGGTTCTCGTCTACAAGGAGAACCAGGCGGTACAAAAAGAACCAAGATAGCTCTGACCGGGAGTCTCATGGTGAGGAATCGTCTCCTGCTCGGCGAGCCGAGGTCGTTTCCCCAGAGTTGGTTTCCGAAAAACAAGTGATACGTCCAGCCACGACGCTGCGTGTTCAGTCCCACCCTGTTAGTGAAGACAAAGAGTCGCGCTTGAGAAAGTGGCAAGACCGCCTGAAATATAGAGGTGTTCAGATAGATGATAGGGACAGTGTGACGGATGAGGCAGTAGCGCACATAGCGAGTGCAGGGGAAGAACTGCAGAACTTGGGGAAACTTGCACCACGTTTAAGAGACAGAGATAGGGTGCGTAGCATGATTGACCCTCGGCATGTAGAAGAAGCTAAGCATCTGGAGAGGAATAGAAGCTTTGCACGTCGGTCAGCAAACAATTCCATTCATGAGACTCCAACCACCACTATCACAGTGGGCGAAGAAAAGCCACTTGGTAGTTCGCGCCTGAAGAGCGAGTTCATCCCTGAAATCAGAATCCAGAGCTCAACACCTGGGCAGGGTAAACTCAATCGTAGTGAACACGAACTGAACGACGAAGGTTTTGAGGAGACCCAAAGCCTCGTGTCCGAAACTCCAAGCCAAGGCACGTCTTCCGGTGATGTAACGGACTCTGCTCGCAGGAGGGCCGGGAGGTTAAAACGTGCAGATAGTAGTGGAAGTGGGGACACAAGTAGTGGAACAGTGCCTATAACACAGACTTCATCTGTGCTAAAATCCAGCAGTGTGCAAGATGTTAAGACAGCACCTGCTCGCAGAAGCATACCTGAGAGGTCAAACTCTATGAGGTCTGCAGGCAGGAGTTCACTCATACATCGCTCAGCTAGCCTCAGGAAGACAGATTCCCAAACTAGTGTCAGCAGTAGGGCCAGTAGTGCTGCCACCTCGGTTCCAAAGAGGAGACTTGGGAGTGGTGTGGAGAGATCTAATTCAAGAACTAGCCTGCGTAGCTCCCGCAGTTCCCTCAACAGCTCCACGTCTGTCAGCACTGTGAAGAATGCTCCTCCTCCGTCCTCAGGGCGCCCTAGTTCCGGCAGCCTCAAGAGCAGCAGTCGTTTGACTGGGTATACAACAGCCATTAAGTCCCTAACTTCAAACCTTGCCAAGGAACAGACAGATGTTCGGCCAGGAAAGTTCGGGTACCAGAGGACACCCAGCAAGAAGCCTTTGGTGCAGGTCCAACTCAAGTCATCAAACAGCCAGAAGTCTGTACCAGCCAGCCGCAGCTCAAGCAGCGGCAGCAGTATAGGTCCGACCGTGCGTAGGCCTCGTGTTGCCACTGGTGTCAGCACTAGCTTCAAGGAGAATGCAGTGAGCTCGACTGCAGTACCAGCGAGCCGCAGCTCCAGTAGTGGCAGCAGCATCGGCCCAGTGGTAGCCCGCCCGAGGAATGACGCGAAGGAAAACCTAACGAATCGTCAGTCACAGCGTGGTATTAGCTTCATGCGACCCACTGCTGCCAGTGCAGCCAAGGACAGCAAGGATGAGCCAGCTCCTACACGGTTGCGTTCGTCCAGTAGGCTAGTCAAATAATTGTGTAGCTAGTACGCATGTGTACTAACACACTATGGCAGATATCTGCTATTGAGTTTAAGATTTATATCTAAATCTTTCATATGCAACAACGGAGATAAATCTCATAATTTTCAGGTAATGATTATGAAATGTATGGTAAACAAAGAAATGTTTATTGCTCAGAAGTGTTATGAAAAATGTACTTGAAACATGTGTTAAGATTCACATTATACATGTCATTGGTGCTTACAATCATATCTACTTAATATTACTGACCTTGTGCCAGTATTATAGTAAAAATTAGAAAAAAATTTAGATGAATCATATTTATGCATATTATGACATTAACATAAACTATATGAATGAATAAAGAGTATTATTTAGTACAGAAATTTCTCAGATTTATTTGGATATTGCTTTAACACCTTTTGTTTGGGTGTTGGTTTTTAAATTGGGACTGTTTGGCTTGCCAGATTTGCATTTAATTGTAGGTTTCTTGCATTAAATTGTGTTTTTTATATTCAATAATTAAAAAGTAGCATTTATAAAGTCACAAAGATGACTAACAAGTAGGTAACAAAGTTACCATCGTACAAAAACAAATATTGCAGTATGTATTATGTAATGTTTGAGATAGTTTTTATTAAAAATCATTGTACTCTATAAATTGTAGCGTTTGTAAGTTGCACGAGCAGTGAATCAACTTATTGTTCATCATTTATCACAAATCAGACTGTAATTATGTACTTATACAATTTTGTGGAAAATCTATGTTTTAACAAATTATTTTTATCATAACATATTTTGTTGTTGTGTATTTTAAAATGTATTATTTTTTAAATATTTGTTTATACAGTTACAAAACATGTTAACAAGACTAAAATGTATTACAGTACAGTAATATTACTTATAAACTACTTTCTTCATGCTGGAAAACATATTCATGAAGATATGGCATTAAATGTTGGAAGACTTGCCAAGATTACGTTTTTCGGTTGTAACCGTACCATCTAGTCATCTTCAACTTGGAGAATTAAATTTTTCCGTCGTAACTTTTAAATGCATGTAGCTTTTACTAGATTGCTGCTACATCAACAAATTTGATTTTGTTGTCATCTTGTGCTCACAAACACCTGATAAAAACATCACTGCTCTAATTACTGTATTTACATTTATTTAGTAATATTGTTTTTGTCACATAGAGTAGTGTGTTCTTTTAATGTCAAAGATGCTTGGCAAGTTTTCTCAATTAAGTTATACATTTGTATAAAGCTAACAACACGTAACTGTTTAGTGCATGTTATGAATGCAGGGTCAAAAAGTCTGCAGAACATGGCAACTTGTGCTTCTTGTATATTATTGCAGGATTGAGAACTGAACTATACAAATTGCAGAACACATGACTGTTGGCAATTCGATGGAATATGTTTGGATACATAAATATTATTATTCTTGTACATTTATACGAGCAAAAAGAAATACTAGCGTAAATATTGCTTGATGTTAAGTGAATGGATGTGTTGCAGAAGTAAGCAAAAATTAGCATTCTATTCTCTACTTAACCTGGTTTTTAGTGGTCATTAAGACACCCTGATCAGAACGGTTGATTCATTTTCACCATTATTGACAAGAAATACAAACATTTAATAAACAATAAATGTAGGTTAAAATTACTGACTGTTGCTGTGTTTCTGTCCATGAAATGACGAGACCATAAACTGAGCACCCAAATGATGGTACTGTTTAAACAGTTATGTTACCATTTCCACGGCTCTGCTTAAAATATCGTAATTTATGTCAGTTTCATTTAGAGTTAGGTCTATTGAATAGTACTCAGGCGTGAATATCTTTTACCCAATAATAATCAAAAAGTTAAATTTTAGAGATAATTTAATTTAGAATGCAATATTGTTGTCATAAATAGAACTAGTGCATCACAAGTCTATATAGTAGATCACGTCACAGTCATTCTTGATTAGTTTTTGCCTTTGTCTATCTTTGTTCATTCTTTACGAAGCTGGTATGCTCAGAGCACCATTTTACTTTGAGATTAATATAAGTTGCTTGTGTAATGGATGTGCAACATTGAAAATTTATGCTTTAATTTGTTTCGGGGTGGGAAAAGATTTGTTTTCACCGCCACATTTTTACAACAAAACTATTCTCTTGATGGCGTAAAGATTAAGTCGTTAAATGGAGTAGTGTGCACTGCCACGTAAAACCTTGGTAGCTACAATTGGTTGTTAAGGCCCGACAAAAACTTCTAGGAGATGTATCTATAACTGATACCTAGCTATGTTAATGAGGTTTCACAGTACATAATCAGAAAATAATGTTTGCACACAGAGTGTTCAGATGCAATTCATATTTACCTAACACTTCATTCTCCCATGTACATTGTTGCAAGATTTCTATGCAAATAACATGTGGGTATGGTATAAATTCTTAGCCAGTATCAGAGTTACAGTAACACTTAAAATAAAGTAAAACTGCAAAAAGAGTCCATCATCACTGAAAGTTAATGCTACATGCCTGAATACCAAAATTATTATGATTGTTTCTTAGCGTAACATTGTATAGTTTTGAACAAATGGATGTAATTAAACATTATTTTTTATCAAAGAGATGTAACTAAACAAATATATATTTATTGTACATAAAATTGACCTGCTGTTCATCTGCAACACATTCCGTTCAAGAACATAGTTTTTAAGTTACTTCCACCGGACTGCAATATAATAAAGGTCTTTTATTCTGGACAAATGGTTTTCAGCAGTTTTACGTACATTGACATTCCTAGTAGTCTTGACATTTCTTCGCTAACTAAAACTGCATCACAAAAAAAAAAAAAAAAAAAAAAACATACAATAAACACTTGACTGAAACTGATAATGTACATGAATCTACAAGGGAGCAGATGTGAATCAGAGATATAGGTAAGAGGAAAATGTGCACAGAGATAACTGAAGATGGAAAGAAAAATTTGGAAGGTAGATTTAGGATGTCTATAGACTGTTTGTTTGTGAAATGCATGCAAGGCATTTTACTGATTGATTGTAGTCACAGAGCCAATAGATTGCAGAATAAATACAATTTTTATACTATTCTTGCATTTTTCATATTATTTCAAATTTTAATATTTGTCTTTCATCACACCACCTTCCAAGTATGTACTATACAGTTTAAAATGTTTTCTTGAATTACTATAGTGTGTTCACAACTAATAGAATACTATACATACAACCTTGTTCTGTTTGTAAATGTACAGCAATATGTAATCAATTTCTGTACCTGTGTTACAACTTTCCTTTGGAGTCTCCTAAGTATAAGTACAGTAAGAAATTGCGTTACGTAAGGGTTCTGTTCTTGAGTCCGTTACGTAACTTGATTTTTCCGTATGTACTGTTCTTGAATGCAACTTCAAAAGAAACTAACATTTTTTAAAAGTGTAACGCTTTAGAAGCAACGTGTGTTTGTAGAACCTGAAGGTAATAAATAAGATGTAACATAAAATTAAAAGAATACTGTAAACTTCTATGTACCACAGACAATGTTTTAAACGTTATTAACTCTACGAAACGCAAGATGCGCGTGATGACAAAGAGACAATCTGCACGCAGGTCGAGCCGGTCCGACAGGAGACTTGACAACGCTGCAAGTGGCTTATCTGCCACTGCACTCACACATGCTCACACTTACAGCACAGCACAGATGATGCCTCTGCCTGCCTAGCGCAGTCGCTTACACTGAACACATCTCTGCTGATTTGTAACTTTCGTGGAAGACGTTATCAGTCCTCCTCGTTTAACACGTATGCTGCGTAAATTCACTAATTAACTCGCATGCTTTAAAGATGAAAGTCGTCTAATTCTTCTGCATAGCCATGTGCATTATCCAAGAGAAGCATAACTTCAAATGAAATTTTGTTCTTAGCAGAATATTTCTTTATCTCTGGAACAAAATGATTATTGAACCTATTTATAAGCAGATCATGTGTAACAGAAACCTTGGTGTTAGATTCCCAGTTTACTGGCAGCTTACTCTCTGGTCAGTTTCCGTGAACACCCGCAGGTTTGAGAATGATGAACTGCAAGCAGTTTAGGTTTGAAGTTTCTGGATTCATTAGAACCAACCATAACAGTGATGCAATCTTTTGCGATCGTAAATACAGACAAATTCTTTCATCCTTTGAAATAAATGACAGTTCTGGCATCCGCCTCTAAAACACAGCAGTTTCATCGACATTAAATATTTGCTGAGACAGATATTTACCATTTAATATTATTTTTGCTAGGAGTTCAGGAATTTAGCTTGCATCACCCTTATATGCAATTGCATCCTCGCCTGTGTTCTTGCTATTGTGAAGATTCACACACTTCTTGTATGTCCAACCACATGCCAGGATTTTTAGGCCATGCATGCTCTCCTGTTTCTATTGTTTTTGCAATGAATTATATTTAAGCCTAAACAAGAGCAGATACCAAAAATGTATTTCACAGTTTTGTTAAAAATTATTTTCACCATGTTGGCCAATTTTTTCAAGTCAGTAATGATATGGTTGTGGCTAATTATGTGTGTTGACTTTTTAGTTGAAACTGTACTTACTTTCTTAAAGTATATCATCTAGCATTTTTCTTCCCTGATTTTCTCATCTAAAGCAAATTCTTGTGCTTTTTACTGTTTGGATTGAGCATTCATTCTTACATTCAGATATCATTTTACCAGTGAACAAACAGTATCTGCACAAGTAATACTGTATGTGGTCATAACCTCTACGCACGATAAGAAGCTACAACTGCTGTCTGCAGCTACTCTCAATGAAACGTGAATAAAAGAGACATGCAGTGAGCGTTGTATATCTGCTACACAAGCCGTTTTGTCATCAGCTGCCACCTCATTTGATGCTTCATCACATCTGTGGATCTTGGTCAAAAAGTTGTGTAATTGTGAATTTACGTAAGATGCACCTTAGGTAACTTACTTGGTGCTTGCCTGTACAGCAATCACACGAGGAAAATGCAGCAGCAGGAACAAGTTATAGAAGTATATAATTTCAGTTTGATAGTTATATAATTTCAGTTGGATAATACTGAAATAAACAGTACTCATTTGACAATTTCTTTTCTTACATACTGTAATTATATTGTCATCCATCTATTATACAGTTTTTCCAAAAGGAATAAAGTAACTTACATTTTCCAGAAATCATTTGCACAAATGACCAAAATGAACGCTGATGTTACACGAACCAACTACACTGTTAGACTATATTGTACTTGTTACAAAATATTGTAAGTTATTGAACAAAATTTTATCTACACAAAATTACATGTTTACAGGATTGGACTGGGTTCTGTGAACGGTGCATACCTTAGATTTTCAAAAGGCGTTAACAAGAAAACAATTCTAACCGTCACACACCAAGTGATGTCTTAACACTTAACTTAGGCAAGGTTATTTTTATGTTCTTTTTAAGACAGACTGCACAAGTGTCCCACAATATTCTTTTCACTACACCATATTTGTGGCCACAATCGTCCAAGTCCGATATTGACTGGCATTTGTTTACAGTAGGCTACCTCATAGTTGCCATCAACACACTACTCACTAGGTACCAGAATAAACACTCCTTACTGCAATTCTACAGTACATAATAATGTTAATTGTTATGTACTGACACTGTGCTGTCCTCAGGTGGAAGATATGAAAAATACTGATGGGCATCACTCACCTACTTGCCCAACTGAGGCAGGAGCATGGATCTCAGAGTGTTTATGACCCACATGGCTGTGCCTCACGCACTTGCATTCACACACACTTGTGGAATCAAAGAAACTTACGTTTCAGGATTTTACTGAGTCACGTTTTCATACAGAAATTCAGTTACAAACTCACACAGGCCATTCTACGCTTCCCTCAGTGCTCTTCAACAGTGGCACAACTGTACACTAGCACACTAATTTAAAGTTCTTCCAAAGGGAGAGGGAAAACAGAAATTAAATCTACTACATCTGGAAAACATTGCAAAGTTGAGCTAATCAGCGACCATGTGGGTTACAAAACAATTTCCTAAGCTGGCTGCACCAGTATCTATCACCACGTGATGCGTACTGCCATCCACAAAACACTGATCACAAATGATGTTTTACTGCCCCGTGCCTGAAGGCTGTGCAAACTGTACAACCCAAGAACTTCATCACTGCCTTCATCTTGCTCCTGTACTTTAGCTGGTAACATGTAAGTCTTAATTGTGTTTGATTGGCTTCCTTCATTTCCATGCCAGTAGGTGTTGGCTTTTGAATTCTTTTTATTATACACATCATCTCTAAATGTCAGTGTTTACAACAAAAAAACAGCAGGCAGTGATTACATGTCTACAAGTTTTGGGTGCGTAATTCTCAGAGCATCGCCAAAACTGCTGTTTTTATAAAATCTCATTTGCTTCTTTTTTCACACTGACCATGCTAGCCTTGGTGTCAGTGCATCTGCCTGCACAACGACTACCCACCATAACATGCACTGTATGTTGGTCATCCCCGAATGGACTTATCTCTAGTCCTGCGCCCTGCAGGTTAAAGATATTTTTGCCTGTTGCCTCTACTGACATGTCAATATCCACTGCATCCATGAAGCTGAGTGGGACCTTTGATAACAAAGCATGTGTAACACTCTCTCTCTTTCTCCCCCCCCCTCCCCCCATCAAGTAGGTATCAAGGGGATAAATAATGAAGTAAGAACTACAACACACAGTATTAACATTGAGCTTCGTTCTAGGCACAGTTCCTACAAGAAAAAGTTGCCATGTTTTATCCTCCCTCATGTAACAAGACAGATGCCGACTGTACGAATAGACTGTTCTCAATGGAATATTCCAAAGGAATTGAAATTCGCAGACAGTACGTTTCAGCAGTGAGTGTCTCAAATCTACTAAGGTAATAGGGTTGTGCTGGGATCCATAGAGAGTGACTGCTTCATCTATAATGTTCAGGTACCAAATGCTCTATACACCAAACAAGGTATTCTGTCAACTGTAGCAAACCTCTATGATCCTTGTGGATGGTTAACACCTGTAATTGCAACAAGCAAAATATTAATGCAGTTTATATGGACCCAAGGACTTAACTGGGATGATCCCGTGGGAGAAGATATACAAAATCAGTTGACCGAGTTCAAGATGTCATTAGCCCTTCTTTCTAAGGCAAAGGTCACCAGGTTCATCCCACTCAAGACATCAAAGGTTCAACTTCATGGCTTTTGTGATGCTAGCGAACGTGCTTATGCAGCTGTGGTTTATGCCAGGTGTGTGACTAGTGATGGAGATGTGCATGTTAACCTACTATGCGTAAAATCAAAGGTGACACCCCTGAAGACTCTGACAGTGACAAAATTGGAACTAGGTCAACTTTTTTATTGACTAAATTAATGCAACAGGTTGTGAGGTTAGATGGTGACAGGATAGATAAGTGGGAATGTCATGCATGGACAGATTCAATGGTGATTTTAGCATGGTTGCATTTATCACCACACCAGTTGAAAACTTTTGTGGCCAATCGAGTGGTAGAGATACAGAGTGCTATACCAACTAATGCATGGAAACATGTCCCATCTGAGAGCAATCCTGCTGATGTTGCATTCCGAGGAGCAACCCCCCCCCCCCCCCCACCAGTTTATTGCACATAATTTTTGGATCAATGGTCCTCTCTGGCTGCACTCAACACAAAATAATTGGTCAACTTATCCTGAACTTAAACAGTCTTTGCCAAAACTGAAGCCACCTGCCACAACCACATTAGTGATTCGCCAGAGTGACCCAGCTATATCAGTAGATCCATTAGGTTTGATCCAAAGGTCATCAACATTACTCTAGTTACAGCATGTCGCAGCTTGGGGGTTAAGGGCCACTGCAGCATGGTTATTGAAGGTAAAGCCTGCATGTCTGAAGATAGACTATACTAAGACTATGTTCCTGACAAGAAGAATTGCAGGGCGCATTAACAGTGGTGATCAAGCATGTTCAGTTTTTCCATTTCAAGGCAGATTTGGTGGCACTATCAAATGACTGCAACTGTCCCAAGAACACAAAATCATTTATGCCATTCCTCGATTCGGATGGGGTTCTCAGGGTGGGCAGCAGACTTCATCATTCATCACTGACAGAGGATGCAAAACATCCAATTATGTTGTCTAAGCAAAGTCACCTGTCAAAGTTAATAATGGCCCATTACCATTCCCAGAACTGGAACCCTGGGCCCTTGGCGACTTTGTACCTTGTTCGAAGAGATTTCAGGATAATTTAAACTCAATATGTAGTTTGACAGGTGATACATAAGTGCATCCAGTGTTTCAAGGCCAAACCAGTGTCACAAACTCCACCAATGGGCACTCTACCCAAAGCTAGATTTGTTCAAGTCAGGGCATTCCACTCTGTTGGTGTAGACTTTGGGGGGCCCATTTTATGCAGTGCCTATAAGATCCAGAAAAGGAGCAACTTACAATGTGTACATGTGTCTGTTCATATGTACGACTACTAAAGCAGTGCATATAGAGTTGGTCACAGATATGTCTACTTCAGCATTCTTGGCAGCATTCAAACGATTTAGATCATTAAGAGGAATACCATCTGACAATGGAACTAATTTCATAGGTGCAAACAACCACCTAAAGACTTATGTGTAACCTTATCTTCAGAGGAGGCTACTCAGGAAATTGGCAATGGGTAGGCTAAGAGAGGATGCAGGTGGCACTTCAACCCCCCCCCCTTCCCCGGCAAGCCCTCATTTTGGTGGTTTGTCGGAAGCTGCAGTAAAGAGTGCCAAACAGTGTATAGCCAGAGACGTTGGAACGCAGCTACTTACATTTGAAGTGCTAGCTACGTTGTTGGCAGAAGTGTCTGCTATATTAAATTCTCGACCATTGTGTGCTCTTTCCACGGATTCCAACGAGTATGACGTTCTCACCCCAGGTAATTTTCTGGTTGGGCAGCCCCTTATAACACTACCAGATCATGATTTCTGCAACATTCCACTGAATCGTCTTGATAGGTGGCAGATTGTTACACAATTTCAACAAAGAATATGAGAGAGGTGGAGTGTGGAGTACCTATACTCCCTCCAGCAGCGAGTCAAATGGACACAACCTGTTCATCCTATACAAGTAGATCAGCTCGTTCTGTTGAAAGACTTAAGTAACTTCAGTGCATCCTGGTCAAGATGGCGTGGTTTGTGTAGTGACTGTTAGAACACCACATGGCGAGTTTGTACGGCCTGTCACCAAGATTTGCCCTTTCCCATTGAACTAACTTTGCAGTAGTGTCTGGTGCAATAAGTAACTCTCTTAGTAAGTGTTTTAATTCAGTGAACGAGTATGACTTGAAAATGTTAATTTTCAGTGGGCGGTATGTTTATTACATCTATGACTGTTTACATACACATTTAATGCTTTAGTTATGTTTTGTTTACTGTGCCTTGAGACTAGGTGAAACACTCTGTCTATGGAAAAGTAAGAAATTATCAACAAGCTGGAATACAGCAATATCTATGTTTTAATTTGCTTTACAATTATCATCATCATTATTATTATTATCATTATTATTGTTATTATTATTATCATTATTATTATTTTACCTGCATGTAACCTGTAAACATAAACATACCCTCCTGCCACACACTTGCAATGACAACATGAAACGTCCCTGGTTGGCCTAGGCTCCGTTTTGAGTTCTTTAGTCCGCGAGGCAACAATACAAAAAGCAAAAGGACAGCCATTCGTCCATAAATTTAATGATTTATTTCCGTACTCTCTCATTTGCCTCTTCCCCGCATTCAATATACCCACACTGCACTCCTATCAGTGGGCACACATGTCAGGATTTGGCTAAGGTAGATGAGATACTGTGTCACAGTAAACACTTTTCAAACTGGCTTCTTACCTCCAACACACCTGAAAGAACATACTTAAATTTTTATTTTCTTTTATGTTTTCTTCTTTTGCTTGATGGCTGCCCCAAGCAAATTCTATTTTTTATCGTTGCTTATTCCCAATTGTCGATATTCTAGTGAACTTGGAAGTGCCTATGCTCGCTGGAGGCAAACTACTGCAATGATGAGACTGACAACAGTCTTTAAGATATTAAGTATTTCAACACTGCTGACATTTTGATAATGGATCACTTTACCAAGGTGAGAGAAAATGATATAGGTAATCTGAGAGACAGGCTGGAGACTGTGAATCATAACTGAGCCACTACACTGTAAAACAATGATGAAATGTATGTATCTGTTCACTTTGCCTACCCAGTGCAAGCTACCAAGTAGCACCAAAAAAAAAAAAATGGCTATGAAAAACATTCTATACAGTCAAAAACTTGTAAAAATTAAATATAAACTTTCAGATTAACAGAAAGTCCTGTCATTCCTGATGGCACAGGAAGGGCGACTGCCCTACTGCCATTTATGGACACAAGACAGCGTATGGCGTCAAGATGTCAACAGATCAACCTCATCATGTTCTCGATGCTCCTCTCAAGGAAAAATCTGAGGCAAATTTTTGTACTGAAATTTTTGTGTGTGAGATATACGAGAGTAATTTAATTTTTCATATAATTCTTACCGATGACCTAACTATCCTCTATAAACGGATATGTAATTTAAATTAAAATTTTTTTCCTGTACGAGAAATCAGTTGTAACCTATTTTAGTTTGTGTGCATGTTTTTTTGATTTCTACATCTCTATTTTGACAGTAAAGTGGTACTGTATATTATAGTGGTTTAATTTTTTGACATACAAAAAAAATTATGTGAAACAAGTGTTTTCATTGTTTAACAGGAAATCAGTAAATGAAGGCATTTTAAAAGAAATAATTTGCAGTCTTCAGTTTGTATGAAAAGACCAACTTTATTCAACATTTTTACAGATATTCAACATTTTAACAAGTAGGCTATGCTTACAAAAATTTTGAAAATTAAGGCACGAATATCAAACCTTACAGTGCATTACTTGTCTACGTAATGATAATGTGCAGACCTATTTGAAAAGCAGTATAATAAAAGCCAGCACACACAGTTCAAATTAAGTAAAGGTGAATAATTAACACATAATTCCTGAGCCAACAGCTGTTCAGTCTTCAATAGTTGCATTTGCTGCAGTAATCTGCTTCTTCAGGTCTTCATATGATGGCAATGACTGTAATGTAATCATATGCATACCAACACATGAGCAGCAATAATCCTTACTTTCATACAATCAGGCAAGCCAAAATGTATTTATATAATACAGAGTACTAAAGGAAAATGCAGATGATCAACTGTTTTAGGAATGTGCTGACCATAGTGACTAATAAATACAATGCATATTATGCTCTCAAACTATACACATTATGGTAACTTAGCCAGTGGCGTAGCCAGGATTTATGTAAGAGATGGTTTAATCTGAGAATAATATAATGAACATTGGTCACAGCTTTAAAGCGGGAGGTTCAAGGGTCCTCTCTTGGGAAAATTTGGATTTCAATGTGCCAAATAGTGCTATTTTAGCAGTTTTTCGTAAAGAAACATTGAATATTATACTGGTAAAAATATTTTAAATCTTTCAACATGATTTTTTTTCTTCGATTTTTTATGGTTAATTGGGATGGATGGGGAATATGTGGGGTATGGGGTGGAATTGGGGGTATGGGGT
>PNEQ01003741.1:18675-55675 GCA_003012365.1 Medauroidea extradentata
GGGGGTTTGGTGGTATGGGGGAATTGGGTGGTATGGAGGGGAAATTAAGGGGTATGGAGGGGAAATTGGGGGGTATGGGAGGGAATTGGTGGGTATGGGAGGGAATTTGGGGGAGTATGCGTGGTATGGGGGAATATGCATGGTATGGGGGAATATGGGGGGTATGGGGATAAACCCCCCCTCCAGTTTCACCTCTGAAACAGGCAGCATTACAATGTTGTTAAAACTTCACAGTAACTACGTAAAAATCATTTAACATTGTGGGGGTAACCCCCCCCCCCCTTCCCAGCTTCACCACTGAACCAAGCAACATTACAATGTTGTTAAAACTTCACAGTAACTACATAAAATCATTTAACATCATTTCAAGTTACAAAAATCATGCAACTAAAATGACAAACTATGCAACTACATTTGAAAATAGGGTCTTCAGCTAATGGAAACTAAACTAACAGTAAATACTTAAACTTTCACTTTACAGTGTCTCACATCATCACACTCTGCATGCTTAATACAACTGCACATAGTTAATAAACAAACATTGAAGTGTTAATGTGATGTTACAGCAAACAGAGGATGTCAAGTCTGTTAATTGTGAAGTTAGTGAATGTTAGGAAGCTACCACACTGTGCATGCGGCAAGTGGGAAGGAAGAAGGCGACATCGGTCCCGGTGCTCCACTACTAGTCCCGTACCTCCCACAGTGCCGGGTCCCAAGAGGAGAACAGAGACTTGAAGCTCTGTGGCTCATCCCCTTGCTTAACTGTGATTATCAGGTTCAAGTCGTGACTGCGCTCACTTGGATCAGTCTTCAGGTACTCCTGTTGCAATAAAATCATATAGTAATTAAAGGGAAAGGATGCCAAGGAATAAGTGGAAGTAATTATATTCTTTACTGTTAAACTGTGTGTGTTTTGTTAGCAAAGACCAGATAGAGTTGGAAAACAATATGCTATTATTCCATGCATTAGGATTTTACACTGATTTACAACACCACAAGACTTGAAACTTCCATATTGTAAATATGAACCTCCTGTTAGTTTGTTCCAGCTTACGTACTTACTAGTGTAGTAAAACTTGCTGTGTTTAGAAATATTTGTGTTCTTAATGCTGTCATGGTATTATACGATACAAGTCTTCATATGAGCAAGCAGTGTACTACAGTAGAAGGAACCTCGTTACGACAAGAGTTGACAATGACTGCAGAAATTTTCATTATAACAGACTCCCATCTCAATCGATATTGCCACTAATTATTGTCATCATACACCACCTTTATTAGTCTTGGCAACTAGACAGCAAACCCTGCTATTATATCAATCACTCTATTTTATAAGCAATAAAACTAATATTATAATTATAATCTTAGAAATTTGTCAGGGACTAAAATGTCAAACAATAAATTTACCATTTCATTTCCTAAAGGAACCATAAAAAAATATGTCAGCACTATCACAATTTGTTTACAAGTAACCGTGTTTTACACTCATGTCAAAAGGATTTTTTACAATTTAAACAGAAAACAACACACTAAGCATTTCAAACCTGCTTTAATCACATGTTAAAACAATTACACAGTACATAGATACTTTATTTATTTACTCTTATAAACACCACATCTCTAAAATTATCTTAACATACAGATACTTGTTTGTACAGTGGACTCTCGATTATCTGCGCTAATGGAGGAGACTATTGCCTCGGATAATCCAAAATCGGGGATAATACTATTATTAAGACAAATACAGATTTTTTTCATCGCAAAGTTTTGGTAATGATTGCCACTTAGTTTCTCACCTAGAATAGCAATCTCTCTGATGCCATGTCGCTGTTTGAGATGAGTAAGCCATCCTGATGATGCACTGAACTCACCTTCCAATCCCAGGGATTCAAAACACTTTTGTGCTTGTTTGGCACACACTATGCCCGAAATTGGTGTTCTCGCGGCATGCTGCTGGTTAAACCATTCTAGCTCAATATTTGTTGCCTGTTTCATAGTTTTTCTTTTCGCCAATCCACTTGCTGAGTCTCGTATACTCAATAAGTTTGGATTTGTGGTTTCGTATATCCCGAATTGCTGTTTATCCCTCGACGTATGTTAATGATAGCTGTTTTATAGAACTACCTCCTTAAAGCTTATGAATAATTTTCAGCTTCTGCTGTAAAGATACAACCACGCATTTATGTTTTGCATACATTTTATTACTCAAATGAGCGAGACAAACCAAAATTAACTATTGACTGCCGTCTACCGAGATGAAACTTTCACTGACAGTCGACTTAAGATAAGGCGGGAATGTAATGCCGCATTGGGCAGGGAGCATGGAAGGGTGGCTACACCTGCCGGTCGCCAGTCGGATGAGCGGGTTCTGCGTAGCAACTAGATCTCAGGTACATGTTATATTAGCTTTTGCATTGATAAACACTACTTTTTATTCTACAATTGCCTACAGCAAGTATTTATTAGGAATTACATAAGATAATATGCTTGTTTTATTAAACAATTTCGTTCTGGCAGTGTTTGAGTTAACTTAAAAATTTATTTATTATTATTATTTTTTTTTTGGAAATATGGTGCGATTAAGCCGCAAAGCGGATTATCCACCCGCGGTTAATCGAGAATCGATTGTATATCAAAAAATGTAATAAATTCTTTGTTTGAAGGCTAGAATATAATGCCAAATAAATAATGAAACCTGAAAGTACATATTGTGCGTATGAATACCATTTATTGTTCACATAGCAGCATACAAGCGTAGTGATATGTCACTGTATCACCACTCTGCTGGCAAAGGGGTTGAATTTAAGTTTCCTTCAGGGTTATAATAAGGTTTGAGCATGAGAGTTCCCTGAAGGGGAGGAGAGGCTGCTAGACGTCCCAAGGAGAGTGGTTTCCTGGGCAGTCGACACAACACAGTCTCTACAGCAGAGCGGGAAAATTCTCACTTTTCATGAAGGGAGGTAGGCATGTTTACCACTCACCATTTTTAGAACAGCTCCCTCAGGAGGCGGCGTTTTCGGTCCGACACAGGCTTCGGCTCGAAGTCGGCTTCTCTCTTCAGTTACTGGATGCGGGGGTGAGGCAGAGGTGCCGGTCTTTCTGGAGTTTTGATAGGACTAATTAATGGTAGCTGAAGGCGATGTACGTCCCTAAGGACGCGATTAAAATTATCGTGTTTGCGTCTAAGCGGCTTATTCTCCGTATCTTTGTAACGACTGCAAAGTTCTGAAAGTGTTGTGGGTTTTTCTGATGTTTTCTGAGGTGGGGGAATTACTCCCACATGTATTTCACTGTTACTGGCAACGGCCTGTCGGCGCATAGCTGTGGCCTCTGCCTTACGACCTTCAATCACTGCTCTTTCCTTAGGCGAAATATTAATTATTAGACACACTGAATCAGACATGAGTACTTTAGAAATGAAACTATAAAAATATGTTTGAACTGTATATTGTTATCCCTTGGTACACTTTTACAATCACCGACTTTACACACTTGTTAATACATTCGGCTTTTACATACACAGGTCTTTATACACTACTGGTTTATACAATATTCACTATGCTCGACCGCGTGGTCATTTATGCACGGAGCCCTGGAACTTCTCACAGACTTGGCTCTACTTCCGCATCCGGCGGTCACAGATATGCGCCTCGTGGCGACTAGTTAGACTCGCGGTAGGATGCGTTCCCTTATACTGCCCGCGCAGCTAGGGCGCGTCTCCTTACGAACTGCACTTTTGGCACAAGAGTGGGTAGGACCAGGTTTAGGCTCCCTTCTCAGGAAGCAACCCACGGAAGATAGGTACTGGTGAACAGGTAGGAGGGGCGGGTTTCGGCTCCCTTCTCACGAAGCAACCCTGGGGTTAAGTGGACGTCGCGTTTAGGCTCCCTTCTCAGGAAGCAACCCTTTCGAGGTTGGGGGTGGTGCCTAGGCTTGCTCGGGGAGGAGGCCCGAGCCCTAGACTGATGATTTGACTAGGCAACGCACGCCTCATATACCCCTGAGGGGGGCTTAAAGTACCATTAGTGGGTGGTGAAAATGGCCACCGCTGGAGAGGAGGCCGTCTGCTGGCTAGCAAGCGCACCACTCCACACTAGGCCAAAAAAATATGTGAATCTATTAAAACTTTCCCGCGGGGCCATGAAAATGTCAGTGTTGCCAAAAGGAAATAAACAAAGCACTAAATAAATACACGAAATCAATAATATTACGTTTACAATAATTATATACACACTTTTTCTCTTAAAAGTTCGTAATTTGCAGCCTGGCATTATTTGCATTGCGTCCATTTGTTTGTTTACATTGGTTATGGCGGGCGTGAATATACACATACAAAAACACGTTTTACGGCAACACGGCTCACAATACTGGATTTAAATGACCCCTTGGGCAAAAATAAGGTAGGCCTAACTCTTACAGGTTACTAATATTACAGGCCGAGCATAAAATATATCTAAGCACCTTGCAGGGAGCGTCAACTGTGTGCTCCATGTATACTTCGACATATCAGTCGCCTATACACATCTTAACTCGGTGCTAGCTGCGCACTTTCTGTCTGTTTCTACGCTCACCCTCAGCGCTGTGAACTGGCCGATGTGCCAACTTACTAATGTTGCAGAAGTCGCCTGGCGACCACTGGCCAATGGAGTTCATCACACTACCACGTGTTGTGAACACAAGTACAAATGGGTGCAACACAAGAACTTACAACTTAGTGTTTTTAATGTAATTTTGCTACGTACTGACGTGACCCACCTAGCGCCAGGTTCTAGACCCATTGCCACCTCCTCTATGACATCACCACAGACACCAAAGTATCTTCCCAGTTGTTTGTAGGGGCCACGGGCCAATGAGTGAACGGAATAAGAATCAGGAAATGACATTGTAATTAGTGAAATTTTAGTACCAACAGCCATTGATAGTTTGACGATCCCCTTCTTAACAGGGGAGTAACTACCGTATTTACTCGTGTATAGCACGCACTTTTAATCCAAAACAACTGATAAAAATTCAGGGGTGCGTACTATATACGGGAAATAGAAAAAAAAATATGTGAAAAAGGGTCGTGGTCGGTTGAAGGCCGGCGAGGGAGGGTGAGGGGGGTGAGAAGGCGAAGTTAAGTCGTAAATTGAAGGGTGTCAAGAGTAGAAAGGAGAGAGGAAAAAAAAGGCCGGCGGTCGTACGACAAACAAGGCGGGAGAGGGGTGTTAGAAGCGGAATAGTCGTAAACGGACAGGTGTCAACACTGGGAGGCAGAGAGAGAGAACTTTCTCACGGCCAGGTTCTGCCATCATTACTCCTCTTCCTTTCCTTGTTCTCGCCCTTTCCCCTCCTTCCTTGCTCTGGTTTGACATTTCACTTCTGAGAAAGATGCATGGCAGAAACTGCTAATGTATGGACACTGTCCACAGCAATTTTCATTGTCACATTTGTATTTTTATATTTGTACCAGACATTTTCTTCTCATTTTAAAAATAAATTAAGACAAAATTTAGTTCTTATGAAATTTTTTTCTTTAAATATAAATTAAGACATAATTAGTTCTTATGAAATTTTTTTTCTCCCTCATAGTTTTTACATAATGGCTCATAAATTTCAAAATTTGCATGAGATTTATGTACAATACTAAAACTAACTGACATACCAAACTGAAAAAATTCACAGTCAATAACAATGTTGCAGGCTACAAGTTCCCCTATAAAAAATTTAAAATTGGTATTTCTGTATTTGAGTAGAAATGATAACATTTGAAACCAAAAATTTTAAAATTCTACAAAAAAAAAATGGTACAAATATAAAAATATGATGAAAATCGCTAATGTCCTTAAATAAAATAAATGCCTTCAGCTAATTTAGAAATTATTGCAGCAACCTACAGCTTTTCTGAATGCACTACAATCCTAATGTGTAGGACTAAACCAAATTTAAAATTAAATTTCTTGTATGCAATATCTCTTGACTTAAAAAGTTTACCAGGTATATACAGAACTAATTCATGTAACATTAAGTTTAGCATTTTGAAAATGTATTGACCATAATTATGATATGAAATCATCTTGCATTTCAAACTGGTGACTAATCTGTACGCATACTAACTAGAACACAGCAAGTCATATTAAATTGTTAAGTACAGTGGGCTAAACTGATACAAATGGATCTATTTACTTGCTTGTGGTTAGAGTAATAACCAGAACTCTTTTTTATAAGTGCAGCTATGGGAGTAATAAACAATCTGTGACTTAGGAGTGTAAATTTCTTAAAACACAAAACTAAAATTACAGTTATAAAATAATGTAAAATTTTGAAATCTTATCAACTTATAGACTCTGTAAACCTGGCTTAAAATGTCCTATCCAATGTAATTAAGAATTGTGATTAGCTGGTGAATATTTCAGCTGCTACAATAATCACTCACCTCAGCCATCTTTAAGGACTGCTCCTTCTCTTCGGGAGAGGACTTGCTTCCAACCCAAACATAAACTTCATCTCCAGAGTCTAACACCATGATGTCATCCTCGTCCAAGTCCTATAATTAAAGCCCAAGACAACAATAGGCACAACATCTCATTGAAACACTTTTACACATGCTACTAAGCCAAATGCATTTAACATCTCAGAGAAGGAAACACAACAGCAAAACCCTTACCTGCTGCCTGTAATCGTCTATCTCTTCCACCCGCAGCTTTCCCCAAGTTGAAATGAAACAATGGAAAAGCCTTGGTCTAAGGGCTGGAGTCTCATTCTCGTGGCTCTTCTTGTAGTCTGTTTTTCCTCCAAGAGCTGCCCAGAACTCTTCTGGCTCCTCCCCCTCCGTTACGTTTACTGCCTCACGATCCGGAGACACCAAGGAAACTGCATTTGCCCCAAACTCTTTCTCCTCATCATTGGCAGTGGCACCAATCCATAGGTAAGTGGTACTGGGAGTCTCCAGTACAAACACATCATCTGAGTTGAGGGAGGCTGCAACCTCCGGTACCTGGACTGCTCGCACATCGTCTGGGCAGGTTCCCTCAACCTAACATAACAAGTAGTTTTGTTGAACTCGTAAATAACAATTTATCAAGAAAGTGAAAATTCATGGGTATTTGAGCCACGAAATTGCTGTGTATACTGACTATTAACTAACACGATACAGTACTGTGCAGCAAAATTTATTGGTGGATAATTTGAAGAAATCTTTACCATCACTCAACAACTACAGTAGGTCTTGAGTGCTAATTACAAGTGACATGAGGCGAGTACAGAGAAGTTATGGAATGCAAGGACAGGAAAAACAGAACATCCCAAGAAAACAAGTCTGTCAATGGTAACGTCCACTATGTATCCACATTCTAATATCAGGCACAACCTTGTAAACTGTACTCGGATAATCATGGTAGGTGGTGAGTACATGATTCTGAGCACTCTGTTAGCTGTCATTATACACATGTGCAGCAACAAGGATTCAGACCTGTGTGGCCATTGTGATAAACAGTAACAGTGCAAGGGTTAGCAGGCGAGCAGCAGCTATGCTGACGGCCTCCCACCATAGCAATCCAGGTTTTATTTTTCAGCAGTTGGTTAACAGGTTTTTGTTCGAATCTCCTGATTTTCCTGTCCCTTCTTCAAGCACAACCCCACAAACATCTCTAATCACTCACCAACACTGAAAAGCACACTGTTAAACACTGACCAAAATATCTCCACTTCACCTGCATAAAAGAGATAAAAGGAAGAGCTGGGAGCTTGTGTGTGCAATGAGTGGATACCCTCTCTCTCACAAACCAATTACACACCCTGCATATAGCATATAAACGAAAATGGACAGAGGCGAGGAGCAATATTTGTACAGTGTTACAATTACCGTTATTGCTGAAGGCAGCCTGCTTCTCTTGTAGGATACAGTGTTGTCAGGACTAGCCAGCAGACAGCATTTGTTACAGTATAAATAACAGTTTAATGTCAAGACAGACAGAAGTTTGAACTAGAGTGTGTACCTTGGCTTCCGTAGTATTACAATGCATGTCCAGATACTGCCCCCTTTCCCTTCGCCCGTTTGCCGCACTGCCGAAGACTCCCGAGAAAACTCCCTTTGTTGCCCAGCTCTGAGCATGGGGATGGGAGCAATGTGTGACAGGGTTTTGTTGCATAAATAGCGTGTGTTGTTTTTTGTACTTTCAGTGTTGTTATTATGCTTAAATTCAGTGCTTCGAATCATGTCGTCAGTGTTTTAGTACATCTTCTTAAACACACTGCTATGTAAGTAAAACAAATACAGCAGTGGCTTGGATGCTCTGTAAATACACTTAAAGTCAAATATTTTTCTAGTGTCGTATTGTTTAGTCTTTAAAATTAATTTATTTATATTTTCCTTTTATTTTCAATTGCCATTGTTTATTTACTTCGATGTTTCATTGACTATGTTATGCACATATCCATTAGCTGGACAATGAACATAATATGATGCTTCCACCTCTTCGCGTGATAGGTTTTCTCAGGGAGGCTGGGTTGTTGCTTAACTGAAATTCTTACGAGTTGCCTATCCCTGAGGAAGGTGTGATTCTGTGCCTCAGAGCAGGAAGCTGAGTGGTGCCACGTAACGTTCACACAGGCACGTCAAAAAGGGGGGGAGGGGATAATTTCTTATTTAATATAAGGGATAGTATTTACCTTAACCAAACCGCTCCTTAATTAAGGCTTGCTTGCAAGCTGAAGGAGGCGGACACTCTTGACGAGTCTCATTCCACAGTTTTTGCACCCGCAGAGGGCGGGGAGGAGATACTTCGGGTTGGCGATTTGAACGGGCTAATCAAAGTGGGGGCTATCCTAGTCATACATCGCATGATCCGGCTGGCAGAGTCCGGATTGCGTCTCTTAGGCTATTTATATCTCTATGGTGTATCAGGTGTCACTGGAGTGATCTCGAACTTGGGTATGCTAGGTTGGAGATACTGTGTGCACAGTTCGCTTAGCATGGGTTTCCGCCCGGGAACCTTCTGTGGTAGGGGTATGAGTCCCGCCAAGTAAGGTACGTTGGTATGTTGCTTTGGCTTTTCAATCCTTGAGGGTAAGAATCTCGTCGGGGCTTAAATCCAATACAAGGACATCTTCATCACACATTTAAATGATTGATACGCAAAAAGTTCGGCTTTCATATTGTATTTACACATTTTTTCGACACTGACTCACAAATTATACACTGTTCCTTTTGGCATTAAAGATTAACAAATTTACACAGTTTGCAATTTTAACTAAACATGTGGTGGAGCCTTGAGCACACGAAAAATACTGACTTCCACTTATGGCGCACCGTGTGGTGGCCAGAGATATGGGCACATAGGGTGTGTTCCTTATTTTATGTCGCATGCCCGGTGCAGGAAAGTTAGGCGGTACGGTCCTCCCTCTGAAGCCATCCAGTATGTTACAAAAGGGGACAGAAATGGGTTTGATCCAGTGCTTCCTTTACAAAAAGTACCTGGAGGAGGTTGGGGGTCCCTTTACAAGAAAACTGCCCCTGGGTGTAGTAAAGAATGGAGTGTTCCCTTCACAAGAAACGCCTCCAGGAAGTAGGGTCAGGTGGAGAGTTCCCTTTACAAGAAAACAGCTCCAGAGGAGAGGGGGGCATTCTCTTTACAAGAAACGGGCCCAAAGGGATGGGAATGTTCCCTTCACAAGAAGTGTCTTCCGGGTTTAGGGGTGAGTCATGCAAGCCGGGGGTACTGAACTACTGGAAGGTTCAAAGTAGGTCAAGGTGCCAATGAACTGAAGTGTAGGGTGAACTGTGCCCATTTCATACCCAGGTGTGAGAGGATGAAGTCCCGTTAGGTGGGTAGGCAAGATGGTGGTCAAGAACTAGGCTGTCTGCAACTGCAGGTGTGCCACACTGGCACAAAATAACTTATCTTGTAGTATCACGTAAACAAACTTCCCTTTAGGCTTAAACAGTGAATGCAAAAAAATTGTGGTCGGGAGGGAGGGGGATGGAGCGTTAACGTAATTTATAAGTGACTGCATAGCTTCAATGGGAACAGATGTGCCATACAAACATTCCTCAAGAGTAATAATGCTTATTTCATGTTTTCCTTATTTTTTTCAGTGCTGATTTGCCCTTTGATAATAGTGTTGATGTGTATAGACTAGTTGTAGCATGAAGCTACCTGCATTCGCAGGCTTGGCTTTGCATTGGTTGCTGCCATTGGAGTCGGTTGGTGCAAGACGCTTGGAGGAAGACGGACATGTTTGGTCCACCTCGGGTCCTTCATCAGTCTGCTTTCAACCATGTACTTTTCTATGATTAATTTAATTTAACAAATCTCTCTCGCTGTTTTCTTGACCCAGAACTCCTCAACCCCTGCTGGCCGCAGTGTCCAGGGACTTGGTTTAATACATATAAATTTTCCACAGTTAGCCTTGCGCTACTTTTTCCCCCCGTTGCTCCACTGGCTAGCCTTCTGCACAGTCCAGTTGTATTGCTGCTTCTTCATGGTGAGTAAATGTATAAATAACTCCCCCTATCTTTTATTGACTTAGTGGCTGCTCACCCCGTCCCCAGTGATGCTTTTATTATATATTTAAGTACGGGTGTGTTGTGGCATGGAGACTGGCACTGACAAGTCTCTGAAGAACTTCTACTTGAAGGGTGCAAGAACTGCTTGGCAACGTCGCCTGCTCCGTGGTCACAGGCCTGTCGACCCTAGGATCGTCATCATCATCATTAGAGGGTTATTCCTCGTGGTGGCTTCTGCCGTGTACCCTTCCCCACCATCCATCTCTTCTCAGCTCTATTAGCCGGCATATTCCCATAACCTTGACACACGTATTCTGTCTGTCTGTCTGACTCGTCTAGCGAGTCATTCACCATCTATTTTTCCATTCCCCAGCACTCAATTACAATAGTTTGGAGTCTGCCACAGTGGGTGTAGCTTTGTTTCTTGGTTGTAACTTTCTCTGATTTTTAACGAAGAGGCTGTAGTAAGTATACATAATGCAATCAGTGGCATATGTACAGTAGGGATGGGTGACGTGTCCCCTCCCAGAGTCCATCCTCACCATAGGCGTAGTTCGGGGGTGGCAAGGGGTGGCAGTTGCCACCCGAAAATTTTGTTGATAGCAAACAGAAAATTCTCTTTCTTAGCTTGGGAATAAAATTTTACTTGTCCGTTTTCAATTGCACTGTTTTTAATCAAGCTAATGATATAAAACAATTAAAACAAAAGTGTATACATAATTTTAATGGAAGCTGTTCGATTTACAACCCCCCGTTACAGCTTTTTTATATCTTTTATATCTGGTAATCCTTGCCACCCCAATTAAAACGCTCAAATTACGTCCATGATCCTCACCCAAGGGCCGCCAACCCTTTGTCACATTGTGAAGTGCAAACACAAACCTATTTTCCAGACACTTACTAGTTGAACATTTCCAAAGTGGACATTTTGTTACAGTTCATTCCAGACTTTCGTGCAATAAACTTTGTAAGAAAAGAATACATTTTTCTGAGGACTTAGCACAATTTTAAAAGATTGTTTCTGTTACAAACATTCATAAGTCCGTAGCAAATATACATTCATCAAGCATGTCGTACTCGAGTCTGTTCCTCCCAAAACAAAATCTCAGCAACCCCACTGACTAAAATTATGTATTTTAAATAATTTTTTTTTCCTGTGCAGTTACTGTGTAAATTTATATGTGACCTAGTATCAACAGGCAGTATCAATAAATACTGTATCATCTGTATGCAGAGAAAGGATTGAAGAGGAGCCATAAGAAGCAAAATCACATTTGATATAGTAAATGAGAGGAATGGCAGACATAGATGGAAAGGTCAAGATTCAAAACATAATAAATAAATATAAACGGTCAAAAGTTAAAAATGATACATACTAGAAACTTCTACAATTTTTCAAGTTGTGCATAGTGAAAATTTTGCTATATTGAAAGTTTGGCAAACAAAAATTTAAATTCATAAATTGCTAGCGGTTATTTATGATAAAAGGGCGAGAAAATATTACACAAATACCACTAATGCAACAATCACTGCTGCAGGCATATTTCTTTTTATACACCAAGTTATGATTTAAACCTTTTAGGTGAAGAATTAGAAAAGGTCATTACAAATACAATCAACAACTGCCTGGAATCAGAATGTAAAATAACTGTTTCTATAAACTCGCAACCTTCTGTATGTATTAGACATGCCTTTTTCAAAACTAAACACCCTTCAAAACAAATACTAAGTTTTTTTAATCAGTCTACTCACGTGAAACAAACGGGTGCCGTCAGTGTCATAGGTGTCATGGTCCCTCAAGTTGCGGAATCCACTGGCCTTACCACCCATGAAGATAATCAATTTGCCTATAGTAGATATCATAATTAAAGTGCATTGTTAGAAATTTTTTATTTCAAATTGAGCTATTTTCCAAAATATTCAAATAATATTTAATGAAGTTTTTTATAGGCTACAACATATGGCACATGGCACTGTATCTCAGTGTGAATTATTTTATTTCTTTAAGTCGGTTTTTCCTTTATTGTATAGAACTATTTATGCCAGTTTTAGATTTGACATACCATTACACAAAAACTATGAAAGCTAGAAAATTGTAATTAATGTAAAAAACAGTAACAATTTATGTCTATAAAGCAAATCACATTTTATACAAATTTAAAAATCATTAAAACAATTAAAATTTTGCATGAACTTTCACCCCATAAGTGAAACGTGAAACAGTGTGTGATGATTTAGGCTAAGATCCGCTTGCAAGGTGTGTATTACAAACTATTTGTTTAGAAATGGCAAATGTACATATATGGAGAACTATAAGCAGTTTTGGATAGGTTAACTGAAGTTTAAAATTGTTATTAAAACTGAGTAATTAAAACGGACCTATTGAACAGAGACTATATAGAAAGAACACCTGTAGTTACACAAGTTTATTACAGACAAGAGAGATAAATGTAGCGGAACATACCTTTGAATATACTCAGGAAGTGCCTTGGCTCATTTCCTTGAGTCACACGTACTTGTACAGCCTTCCCATTTAGCTCATTGTCAAGACGAACAGTATGCAGCGCAGATGCAGCCTTCTCGTCCTGCGTGCTATCTCGACCCTAGCAATGTTCCCACACTACAAATGAGGGTACTTTGGACTCGACGCTAACTAAACTGAATGTTGATTTAGAATATGGTGTAAAGACATATTTCCTCCGAATATTCTGTGAGGATTTCTTAAATATAAAACACAGTTATGTCATAAAAAATAATTATTTGTAATTTTAGTTTTCTAAATTTTTATTAAAAATTTTACATTTTACCTTTTAAGCCCACAACCCAATTTTCAAATTGTAAGTGCCACTCCAGCTGAGCTAGCACTACGTGCCATCCGAATGTGCAGGCAGATGGCCGGAACTAAGTCACAGCACAACTACCTCGTGTGACCTACGTAACAGTGCCATACTGTCTGACAAATTATTTAAATATGGGAAATTGGTATAACTAATTAGCCTGTGAACCTATAAATAAACAAATGATGTTTCCAAGAGCAGGATAAGTCAAGAGCGCCATCTGTACTTTTCCACATTACGGAAAGCAGTGTTACTACTGTGATGTGCGCTCGCCATGTGCTTACTAACATGTATAGTTTGCCTTGTAATTACAAAGACTTGAAAGAGTCATTCCAATCAGAAAACTGCAGGAAATAAAGCCACAGGTTCAATATCGCAATACATTTTCTTTAACACTAAACCTTGTGCTTTTAAGTTAAACACAAAAAAATACACATTACATTGCTTTTTTAATACTAAACATCTCCTATAAATCAATTTTGCATATAAAATAGGTCCTGTGAAGTGTCAATTGGAACATGAAGTTAGTATTTCAGTTTTAATAAGTCTAATCACATTTCTGTTCCGACAGCATGTTCATTCTCAAAGTTTACTCCACTATTTGCTCGTATATCAATGTTTTGATTTTAAGATCATTTCAAGCCTATTTACTTCCTCTGCACATGCATGGCTCAATGAGAATGTTGTGTGGCTGCCACAAACAAATTGTCTGCAACTAAAAAAATACTGTACAAGAGCCCTGATGATACATTCCCACTTCATACATTTTCCCATGTTTTACACCAATTTATTTTGGTTACGCCAAAAGCCCTATATTAATAAAAATAATAGGTAACAATCCAGCAACATAATACATTAACAAACTTAAGTGTTTCCTACATTTTAAATTTTTTTCTGACATCGGGACCTATGTGTTGCAAACGTATTAACTACATACTGATTTCAGTTATATATTGTTATTCATTCATGCAGCTACAAAATACATCGTATAACCTCAAAAAGAAAACAACTGTGTAAATACTTGAACATAGAAGACTAAAGACTATGCTTAAAGACTTAATTTTTTGACTTGTGAAGTTGCGTCAGTCAGTGACTAGGGAAATGTTGGCATTACCAGTCACATGGTTTTCCACAAGCAGCAGTACATTCACTTGTTTTTAATGATGTTTAAATTCCACATTTAGTCTATCGTGCAAATATCTCAGAAGCAATTAGTTTCGATATGATAATTTCAGATTCTACAGGAAGTTGTTGTAAACAGTGAATGAGCTCTATCTCTTACATTTCTTCTTTGTTTTTAAAGTACAGAATTGTACAGTATACACTTTTCAATAAGCAGTTAAGGAGTCTGAGTCATCAGGTCGGGAAAGACAACCTCTAAAAATTGATATTTTATGTTAAACGGAAAGTGTGTTTACGAACACAATGTAACGTGTGTCATTAGCAAATAGGTTAGGGATCACATACGGTATATATTTTACTATAAAATGCATAAACTTTTTTTCAAAGTTTATGGATCTTTTGTTGTAAATGACTGATTTAAAATATATACACGCTTGCTTTTTGTTACGTTGCTTTCCTAAATTGTCTCTAGCAATATATACTTTGCTTTATGCATAAAAATTACATTATCAGCAGTTAGCAGCATTAAGGAAATTCATTTTAACCACTTTCCTTATCTTGCACTTTCCCGTGTCATACAACTTTTTCTTATGGTCCCCTGATAAGTGTATGATAGAGGTCTACTATGTTACACACTTTCTTTGACATCCAAGACCGGCGATGGAAGTCATTAAGGGAAAACAAAGCATAAGAGATTTACTGTACCATATATAAGGAAACAGTCTACAAATACAATTCACTTTGTAATTGAATCTTTAATAAAGAAGACAAGTTTGATGGGGGATTACTATACTCAGTATTTCTGCAAAATGAAAACACTGAATTTGTAAAATACCATTTCGATGTTCAAAATCTAACTAATTTCATTACTTCAACTTAGCATATAAGATAAAAAAAGATGTTCTGTACCCAAACATGTGCAATACTTCACCTGCCAGAAGTAGAGGATGTAGTTCTCGCGGTTGTTCTTCTCATATGTGTACTTGACGATATATGAATCACCACCAAAGAAGAAGCCGTATGTGTTTGGGTCTACAGGGGCCAGCTCAAAGTCCTCAATTCGCCATATCTCAACCTTACCACTGCCATTGTCCGGCATGAAGCCGAACGCATGACCACAATGCTTTGCAAGCAGGCGAAGCTTGCCTGCATGTAGGGAGCTGGGGTCGAAGTCTGGCTCTGGCATGCTCGCTGCAACAGTAACGCACATAATATAATCAGAGAAGACATGTATTAAATAATCCAGTACAATGTAGACTGGGACAATTTCAAATGCACATGTTATTACCAGAATAAAAACATGAATACATTTATAGTTCACCTTTCAGTCACAAAATGCCAACATCTGACAATCAAATAGAAATAAAATTTTGATGTGAAAGTTGTACAGAAACTATGAGTTTTTTTTTCAACATCTGATCAGCTATAAGAAAAAAACAGGAATGAATTGGTAAATTATTTTAATGTCAAAAGAAACTTACATATTTACACTATTTTTCCACATAATCACCGTGCAGATTGATGCATTTGACATACCGATGCACCAGCTTGCAACAAGAGGATTCAGAGGACAAGGCTGAATAGGCACTACAGAGGGCATCGGAAATCTGGTGCATTGGTACGTCAATGCCTCAAACTGCACAGTGATTATGTGGGAAAATAGTCTAAAGATGTAAGTTTCTTTTGACATTAAAATAATTTACCAATTCATTTACGTTTTTTTATTACAGCTGATCGGAGGTTGAAAAAAAAACCCTCATATAAATGAAAATCCTACCAGCAAAATTAATTACTGTATATTGGCAGATTCTGAATAAATTTGTGCACTGTAATGATATAACATTAAGAATTACTTCAGTCACATACTTAAATTACAATTTTTTCCTGACAACCTTCAAACTCCAGAAAATGGACGTACATGGGTGATTACGGAGGGAGAGGGAACAACAGTGTTAAGATCAAGAGGGTGTGGAGGATGGAGAGGGGTAGGCAGTCAATGACGGTGAGGTCAATGAGGGAGTGAAATGTGCTTAGAGAGGAGCTGGTGAGGGTTGACAGGGTTGGTTTGTTCAGGAGAGGTCTGGAGGGAGAGTGAGGCATGTGAGCTTGCCACCGGACGAAAGCCCAACTGCAAGAGGTTATTATTATGGTTTTTAATGCAAGAGGTTATTATTATGGTTTTTAATATACATACTATTCACTTACTATTATTATTATTATTCAGTGGGTTACAGCAAACTTTAGACTTAAGAACTTAAAACCATAATGGTTTCCTTACTTTGCTAATGTTAATATGTAATGTAGCTGAAAACACTTGCCTTTCCATCAGTCAAGCTGTGAGTTGGTAATCAATCAGTTAAAATTAGAATACAAATTTTTTAATTCGCTAATTCAAGGTCATTTTGGATAAATATAGCTCTACCATACTGGAAAAATGTTCCCCACACTCCCTTTAAATACTCCAACATTATTTTTGTAATATGGCTTTACATTTTGTCCACAGTGAGGTTATAAGAAACAAATGCACACAATTTAAACAAGGACTGGTGCTAGGAAAGGTATCGACCACACCTACATTTGCCTTGGACCATTTTAGGAAGCCACGAAAACCAAAATCATGACGACAAGCACAAGGAATCAAATCTGGGTCTCTTAAACTTCACCATTACAGAACAACAAAACATCAAACGCTAGATACAACATCTGTACTATATATCATATTCCAGGTTCATAATGAAATGTCAACAGACCAACTTGACAATCAGTGTACCAAAACTATAAAACACAGCTGCTCCGCCATGAAAAAAAAAAATTACCAGTAAAATCAAAGGAACTGAAGCAAACCAACGTGAACAAAAATTAAGAATTTTATAAAATACTTAACGTACTTTTTTTTTCAACACACATTTTATTAATAATGTGAGATTGAAAACATTGGTTGCTTATAATATAAACTAAATCGTGCATATTTTGTACACTAATAAAAAGTGTTTTTGTGTTTGTAGTGTGAAGGATATTTTCAATATAATTACTGAAGCAGGATGAGCATTCCAAGGAAACTCTTTCCTGCCATCATCATAAAGGAGTCTTGTAGCAGCCATATCAGGAACAGAATATTACATCCCAAAGAATCTATAAAACTTTTATTCAGCCCAACCATGTAGATAGAGCATTAAAAATTTAAGTTTAGCATACACAGAAGCAGTTTTTGCTACATGAGGCTCCAAATGATCTCACGAAGGAATAGCATATCATTATTTATTTGCTATTATGACACGTCCACGTTTGTAACTTTGTAGACATATGCATGATAATCTGCACCGAGCATGACTGATGCCAGGGCAGCATTGGAGAAGCAAGTAAAATGGTAACAATAACACTGCAGTGCTCCTCTGGTCGCTTAGGGCTGAATGTAACAATAGCAAAAATCCTTTTCATCAGACAGTTTGTTTAGTTGTTTTTGAGAAAAACTACTCCGATGGCCTCTAACACTTAGTCGCCACACCACCCACATACAGACCGGTATACTCTTGCCTTGGTCCAAACCCCAGGATGGTGGCTGCAGCCTAAGCACTTTCTAGGATGTAGTGGTTTTCACTGCATTAACATTTGTTTTACAAATAAAATTTAAAAAATCTGCTAAAAATACCACCTAAGTCAAGTTTAGATAACTTCGGTGAGGCGAGAGGATTTTACAGCCCTTTAACAACAAGGTCTTAAGTGCCGATGAAGGTGAAGTGAGATGAAGGGACAACAGTGTACACTATAGGTGATTCGGGATAAAGTGAGCATTCAAAAAGCCATGATTAATTTCTGTATTCTGCCAGTTTATAATTTTCCGCTGCATGTAAACATAAACATTGCCACGTGCTTTTATTTACATAGGCATGTACAATGTTTACAACTACATATAACTGCTCCGATAAATGTTATCTACAATATCTACTCATTAAATGCACGGGTCCTGTATATATGCTATACTCATTAGTAATCTTAGTTATAAATACCAGCTAGTTAACATATTATAACACTGGTTTCTCTGCATAAACACTAATTGGTTACAACACACACTGTTGCAGTTACTTATCTTGTAAATGTGTGCATGGTATATTAATTTGTAATTCAAAACCACCACTAAAAACACACACAACACATGCAATTCAAGAATTCAAGTTCCGTTCAGCATGCTACCATGAATGACAACTTAATTAACAAAAACAATAAAAAACGTGTTTCCTTAATGTGTGAAACAGCAACAAAAACAATGCTGTACTTCTAATTCCATATGCTCAGACTGGCTATCACAAAACATAACAGATTACAAATTACTAATGCCTTCACATCATTTACCAATAGTATTCATAAAACAGTTACTTCTAATACTTTTGAATGTGTTTATCAGAAATCCATATTTATTACACAATGGACAAACACACTCGATGACAAAGCGAGCGAAGCGGCAAAAACCTAACACTGATGCCACCTGTCAGTGGAATTTTGAACTACGTCTATGGTACAAGTGCTAACGCAATGTTTCAGTGACAGTTGAAGTTCAATGACTCTGTTGCATCAATTTATTCTGATGCTTATTAAGTCAGTAGGTATGTCAATAAGATCATAAATAAACATTTTAAAGTATATGAAATACAGAAAGTTCGATTGCATTTGATGCTCTTTCACTAATGCTGTATTCAAATTTCAAATATGAAAATACACGGAAGTACATGCAATGATTTGCTGCTGCCAACCATACAAATAATAATGTAAATCTTTGGTGCTCACTTTATTCCGAATGACCTATACGTCCATGCCCCAGCTAGGATTCGCACCCAGGACGTCTTGCACCGTAGACCGGCGCCTAACCGACTACATTACAAAGGCCAGCTACACAGCTTTGACTGCCTAGACTTGTAAACAGCAAAACCACAAGTGGTTTCTCACATCACGAATGTGTAACAACACAGCTATGACAAGGAACTGATACTGTATCAAGTGTAAAAGATTATACTCCACTCGTAATGAATTCAAGCAGTGCACAAGAGAAAAGACTGCTTATCCCCTGAACAACAAGGTATTAATGGGTGTTCCAAGACTACATTTACCTGCAATCTGCTCTAAAGTGTAGATACGACCCAACCCAACTTGGTCAGCTGCTTCCCTCCAGCCTTTGAAGTACTGTTTAAAGGCAGATGGTTCTGCACCTTCAACAATCCTTTGCACCTGTGGCCACACAAAACATCTGAATAGTTTTCAGTTCTCTGCAATTAATACACAATAATGAGGATTATTCGAGGTAAACAGTCTATACAGCCTGTGTATATTGAAAAACTTTTTAAATTCTACCTGCATTATGCAAATAGATCAAGCTTGAACAGTTTTACTGAAGTAAATTGGTGAAGAAACTGGCAGCAACATTAGTCGAGTGTAACTTGCCTTGGTCCATGCAGGGTAGTTGTTTGTTACAAGGAACTTCTCTGCCCTCTTCATAGCCTCCACTTTCTCATCCTTGGTGCAATTACGGCCAATCCATACAAAGATACCAGAAGTCACAGTGTCAAGGATGAAACAGTCCTGTCAACATTGCCATACAGTACTACTCATTTGCTGTGAATAATGTTGGTACATTAAGATAAAAGAAAATATTAAAATGAACTACTCTACAAAAAAAAAATATTTTAACCAATATAGTACAAGCTAAATGACCTGTGCATGTACTATCAAAATTCAAAATTAAATATGTAGATAGTTTCTTAAAAAGAAATTGCTAAGCTGCAATAAATGAATTTTATAATTACAGCATCTCCTGGCTATGAGTGAAAGAATAGGAGATTTAAAAAATGTTTAAATATGAAACAATTTTAGAAAACAAGAATAGTTTTAATCACAACTGACAAGAAATTTCTAACACACCTTATTTGATTCAGAACTGCTTTCTCTTCAATTCGATGAAACCTTCAACAGGCTGCAGACGTCGAGGGGTTGAGGTAATATTTCAAGTAACTCATATTGACAGAGTGCAGAGCAAATTACTGGCAATTTTGTGGATGTGAATTACTAAGTGAGTAATATTACGTGTGGCTGCAGTTAATATACAGTAACTGTGGAGCTTTGATATCAGAATTTAAGGACTGGTTTCACAATTTGAATCATTTCAAAAATGTATTTGTTACTTGTCCATTTTTATAAATATAACACAAAAATACAGAGTCAAATTATTTTAGTTTCTGTTCCTTTAACTCATAGCTCCACAGCAACAGATTTTGCAAGCATGATCCAAAAAAGCAACATTAATGGATTTGGAAATTGTATACAAAACAATTGTCAGCAACATGTTACAGCACAGTTCATGAAGATTTAACACAAATACAGTATAAATAATTTACTGTAATGAATTTGCAGAAATTATATTACATTCAAAGTGAGAACCCTTACATGTGAATTAGTTTCACTTTCATGCAGTCTTTGTTTTTTTTTTTTTTTTTTTTTTTTGTCTTGCAATGTGCATCCCTTTGCAGAGGATGAACCAGTATTTACATCTTGCTGCCATATGATCACATTACGAAATGAATTTCGCACCTGGTAATGTAGGCCTAACTACTGTGCAATGTTTACAGGAAAAAAAAGTTGCAAACGTGGAAGTCTGAGGGAATAAAATATGTACTGGCTATTTCTGGAAAATTTTAACCAATTTTGATCAGCACCAACCTCTAAATGTAAAAATTTACTACTTTTCTCATGCATTCAGAGTTCAATTTTCTCTGGTGCAAAGATTACTAGTTTTTAATCCAATAAAACTTGGTCTTACTATGTAGACATATACCGAAAAAATTTTTCACCCTAATAGTGCATAATATAGCATATTTGACTCTCCTAGGTGGGAGATAACCTAAACATAGCTCAGTGTGCAACATGTAATGAGAGACTCAATAGCATTATTATGATTTGTGCAAAACTAGGGGGTGGGGATAGGTGGGACCACCAATCACCCTTTTGAGATGGGAGTCTGGGGGTCTTCCTGGGGAAATTTAATGGATTTTAAGGTTCAACACTGTGCTATTCAAGTAGTTTAGAAATTTACTATTTCTTTCAGCTAGGGGAAGGGAGATGTAAACCCCCTTCCTGGATTACTCCTCGAATGACTATTACATACTTGACTGCTTTCCACCATGATAATGTAATGTAGTTTCTTGAAATAATAAATTATTAAACAGGCAGACTGTTCCGAATGAAATTCAACCCTGGAAGAGTATCTACTACGTTTGACACTAAATATATAAAGCATAAATTTAGCCAGAAATATATTCTAGCTGTCATAACATCCGCTTTCCCAAGCTATTTGCTGGGACATAGTAATATTGCTTGTTGAAATAATACTTTATTTAAAAATGCAGACAGTTCCGAATGAAATTACGCTCTGGAAGAGAAGCTACTACCTGTGTATAATTAAGAAACTTACTTGGCTGAATTTTTCTGGTGTTCAAAGGTTTGGAAATCCAAAAACACAGTGTGACAATCGCCACAAGGCTTAGGTCTTTGTGGTGACCAGCTATGAAGTACACAATATTTGTATCGTAATTTGTGCTGTTATGTCGGTAGATGCGCAAGTGTAATTCAGTGGGGGTTGCATACGCAGAGTCGACTGCATGAAGGCTTGATAGTCAGCTGAGGATGACTAAGGTGAGCAGAGCCAGTGTTACGAGCAGGTGGCAGTTTTAATGTTAAGTATAAACACAGAGAAATCGTACTCAGTGAGTTGATGTGCATTCAACGGGGCTCAGTATTAAAGGGCACACTTTTATTGACAGTTTGGTTATGGTTAATTGATAAATGTGCTCTCTGCTGGTTGTATTGTTATTGATCACTGTGGACTTGCAGTGACATGATAAAATTTTAGGTGGTTTTGCTAAACTGAAGTGAAGGTTAGTAGCTCACCGATCATGGCTGTAAGAGTGAACTGTTCTCAATTTGCTTTTTGGGCATTGTAGGCAAACACTGATTGCCTAATTCAAATGTTTCAGTAAACTTGTTTGACGAGTGATATTATTCACAGTGAAAGGTAAATTATTTCATTTTGTGATTGTATTTTTCATATCTGTACTTTTGGAATGTAGCTATGATAGAAGTGTTACTGTAACACTTTGTCACATGCTACGTTTGTCGTACAATACTCTTATTGGGGAGCTGTATTTCTGTGCGACGCCATGTAGAACTAGGGTAGCAAGGAGTGCTTTGTCGCCATCTGTGCTGTGTAATTATCTAGTCAACTATGACAGTGTTTGATACCTAAATGGCTGGATATAATTACGTGCATGAGTATATTTTTGCTGGCAGAAGATAACGTGTGAAAACTTATTATTTAACTGTGACAGTCTGCAGCTGCATCATTCTACCAACTTGGCAGCTGGTATACTGTAATAAGCTCAAGTTTGAACCAGCAACATGATAAATTAGTTAGCTGTGTATTAGGCTCCCATTTTACCTGTCAGGTAATTTTCTGGATACCTTTAATCCTGAAAGATGAAGTGATGAATTGGGCTGAGGTGTATTGGGCTATAATTTACCTTAGAGTTAATTTTTGTGAATTTTTAATACTTGTAAGATTAAATTGTTGAAGCACTGCTTCAATGACATAAATGAAAGCAATTGTAATGAGATAATTGTATTAATATATATTTATGAGGAGGATAACTGATAGGGTATCGTACCCCAAACGCAGATTTATTACTGGGTGGCTGTAAGCATCTTCGTGCTCCAAAGGATGACATGAACTGAGGACAGGCAATGGAGAATGGTCTGAATAAGTTGGGCAGGGAAAACGGGAGATCCCAGAGATAACAGCCAGCCAGCCACATTATCTGGCACGATTCCCACACTTGAAAATTCGGGGACCGACCCCAACACTCAGCTGCCGCAGCCACTACTGTATCAAGATTGAAACTAAAGACGTGATGATGCACTCTGCAGTGTGTTACACATTTAAACTCTGAGATAACTTGTTTGCTACGTTTGAATCTATCAAAATTTATTCTTGATTGCACTGGTTAAATGCAAGGGTTGTCAAATATATAGTGACGCGTGTCCAAACACGCGCCCTTCCCTTAGCCTGTCTGCCGCACTGCTGAATACTCCCGAGAAGACCCCCCTCGCCGCCCAGCGTCAAGAGAAGGGGGTGGGAAGAATGTGTGATAAGGTTTTTGAGTGTGTTGTGTTTCTTTAGTGCAAATGTAAATTTCAGTGTTTGCTTATTCTGTATATTTTTCACACGTCAGTAATTAACAGAATTACAGCAATGCCCTGGACGCACAGGAAATACATTTACATTATTACGTTTTCAAGTGTCTAATAATTGTTTCAATGTTTTTCAAAATGTATATTAATATTTGTTGTTCATTTTCAATCACCATTATTCAGTTGCATCAGCTATGCTATGTGTATTGTATATTTTCGCTTAAACATGATGCAACAGGAACAATACTCCAAGATAAAACATTCCCAAAATTACCAGTAATGCTTTAATATGTTTTGCTATTTTTCCAGTGTCCGTTTTGTATTGTATCTTATGTAATTTCGTTCTATTTATTGTGTTTGTATCGGAACTACTTTGCACCGCATGAAATCACCCCCCCTCGCGGGGCTGGCTTGGCGACGCAGGACGCCATTTTTCAGTTAGTCGGAGTTAGACACGTGGAGGAGCTAGACGTGTTTGTCTACCTGGGTCTTTATCAGTTTTGCACCAGCCATCTATAGTTTTTAATAGTTATAATTTAATTTACCGGAACAGTTTTTGTTGTTTTTGACCCGGGGCTCTTCATTCCCTGCCAGCCGTCGCGTCCAGGGGCGTAAGTTCGCACATTAAGTATACCACCAGCCCCGTGCTGTTTTACCGTGTCACCTACTGGAGAGGTTTGTGCTCCAGGTCCGCTTAACTGGCATTGGCCTTCTGCGAGTACCAGTATTTTGTTCATGGTGGGGAAAAAAAAAGTAATAATTGTAGTTACTATATATTGAAACCAACAATAAACAAATTGGTCTTTTACAGGCTTTGAATTTACAAGTCACTGAATGTACAATTCTTACCCGAGTTCACTGGCTACAATTATTTACATTGTCTCTTAATATGCACTTATTAAAGACTTCAAAGGTTTTCACTCAATAATAGATTGGTACTGATACTGTAAATGTTTTTACTACCCTCTCTGCTAATACTGGGCTTTGCTCCCGCGTGGTCCTACGGAACTACCCTTAGATAACTGATTTTCTTGTTCAACAACTTCCGGAACACATAGCGCGCAGAACTGACTTAGTTCTGTAGAACAAATATGGCACGCGCAGGCCAGGCTAGCGGCGTTCGCCACCGAGCACCACTTGACACTGAAGGCAGGTAAAAGTGCAAGAGTTGGGTGTGGTACAAGGAATCCGCCGACAGGTGGATTTAAGGTAGGGTATCGCAGATGGCACCTTGCGGACATCAACCCTCTGTGACGGACTGTTGTGTGTGGGGCTGGGACACTTTGCGGACATAAACCCCAGTGTGTATGGAAGGAATAAGGTTTTCAGGTAAGGGTAATCTGTTGGCACCTTGCGAACGTCAACCAACAGATCGGAGGGGAGTGAGCGGCACCTCACGGACATCAACCGCTCAGGAAGGGGAGTGCCAAGGAGACTCGATGGTTAGGCCGATCCCCTGACGACTGACTAGGCAGGGCTGAAGGCCCCCCCTTTTATACCCGAATCTTTAGGGGGTCGAGCAGAGTGGGTGGCCTCCCGAGGGGGTGGTGCTAACGGGACTTTTGGAATGAGGCGGGCTCTAGGCAGGGAGGCCAACTACGCTACGTGAAATATCGCCGCATGGGCGCGCGAAGGAAAAATACAAAATCTAAATATTTCCACTTGGTGCCGTGAAAAGGTTTAAACATTAAATAATTTATGCCAAATAAACTATCAAGATGCAGAAATAAGGCTTACAATATATAAATACGTGAAATAATAAATATAAATATTATTAGGTTTACAAATAATTGGTAGTAGCGGCGCATGGCTGTGGTTTGTTTACAAAATACGTGAATATAACATAAACATGAGGTAAAGTATGTTTGAAGGTTAAAAATACAAACCAAGTGTGGCATCAAGTGGTTTAAGGTATGTACAAACTTCTTAACTCTAGTTTTACCGAGAGGACAAGCAAATCTGCGGCTGAACGTAAATATAAATCTAATCGGCGTGAGTGAAATGCGTCAATCATTAGGCAGTAAGGGTGGGAGCATTAAATGATCAGAATGACCTAGAAAGGGCAAAACTATGCTGTTTGGGTCACATGTGAGCACCTGAATGCCTAGTCAGGCTACGGTTTTGTATTGGCGCTTCTTTCAGTATGGTGGCTTTGTGTGGATGTAACACCTTGTAGTGCCAGCGTTCTAAGTGATGCTTCCCTAGTGCCCGGAATAGCCCTGTTTTGGCATGTGTGAGATCACCTGGTAGAGCCTTGGTTCTGTGCGGATTGAGTCTCACCAGGCCCGGAGGCAGACAGATGGCCAAGTTCCCAGTCAGGGTAAGTCAACTCCTGAAGTAACCTTATTAGGTAAGGACTAATCAATCCCCTGTTTGGAGGGCCAGGGATACAGGAAATACATAAGCTTTCATGCCACATCACAATACAGTAGTTGAGGACTGCAAAGTCATGTGGCTTTACCTGGTAACAAATTGGGACATCACTGTTAGGAAAATAGCTCACTTTAACAAGTAGGCTTGTCCACCTCACCCATTTCAGTGAACACTAAGGAAACCAGGTTTTACAAAGTTAGCAGTGAACCACACTCAAGACGACCCTGATCGTCCCAGTAGCAGACCAACCAGTCTGTCCCCAACTCCAGGCAGAGGCCCGAGATGGTGGAAGGAGGCCTAACTTTCTAAGGTGGAACCAAGAACGCACCAGACACTCCCACCTTGTCCCACTCCACCACTTCAGTAGCAGTTCACCAATAGTGGCCCACTTCTCTTGTTAATTTAAACCTCCAGGGGTGCCGGGCACCCAGCACAGGCGTAACTCCTGGGGGAAATGCTACATTCCGTTCTTTCTTGAGGGTAGTCTCATATAATACCATGCCAAAGAGCATTCCTGTCCCATCTATAATCCCGTCAAATACTAACAAGAGTCAGGCAAAGCCTAAAAAGAAACTGCATAAGGAACAAAGTAGATGATTCTGCTGCAACACAGTAAATACCTGCTCTACTCTCAAGATGAATCAAAATCAATAATGTATTTGTTTACTGCTTGTTATATTTAACTCCAGCTACAAATATTACAACCATCTCGCAGATGACAACAACAATCTTGACCCACCATTGAAAAAGCATGGCCGGCCATGACCACACTGGTCAAAACACAGTCTGCCGACCAACGAGCCATAACTACTGCGACAGTCAACATTCTAAAGTCAACCAATCACAACACTGCTCAATATGAATTATACCTGGTTTGGGATTAAGTGAGCACTTTTGAAACCCTAGTTAATTTTTTCCTTTAAATAATTTAGGATACAGTTTCCTGCCACTTTTTAATGTAAACAAAACGTCCTAAGTAATAATCGAAGTGCATAGATCGTACTGTACTCAAAACTGAACTGAGGTCACAAATATAATTTCTCAATTATTTTTCTTGACAAACTAATCTTCGAAAGTGCTCATTTTATCACGTACAACCTATACAAACATGCATTTCAGTTCAGTTGTTTTCCATACAATACAGGCATACCACCCCACTTTGTGGTGGCACCACACACCCTAACTAAGATAGCAAAAGAAACTATTATTATATAGTAGAAAAAGTGAGAATAACGACAGACATGCATACAAGTCCCGCTAAGATTCCTCCGAATATTATTTCAATTAATACACAACCACATGAAAGCAGAGGCGAACATTCTGCTACTGCAGGCAAAGTATTTGGAGTAAAAGTAGCTTTATAACAAATACCATGAGACACCGAGCTTACAATCCCAAATTAAGAACAAAATGTTAGTAGGCAAATAGCATTAGGTCCTAGGCAGGCAGATTCCAATTTCTAGGCAGCTCTGTGCCCACACACGTGTCCCAGTATCATTACAACAGCCTTGCACCCAGCACATGCATTATGCAACCCATGCAAGGGGAGTCACCACTACCAAGCATTCCAATTTTCACTTTTAAATTTTCCTCTGATGCCACAAAATTAGATTATAAAAAAATTCAAGCACTAAATTTACAGGCTGGTGATGCACCTACCTGATGTTTTTTAAGCAATACAGAAAACTGGGTACTGCACAACCCTAACACATACCCAGACAAAACTTCAACCTGCTATTTTGTAAATTACATCTTTTACCAATTTTCTTCAGCAGCTTACCAGTATTTTGTATACAGTGAAAAAACATATGGTGGCATAAAAAAAACTAAATTGGCAGCCAGTAGACCTTAAAACAAGCATAATCCAGAGATAGGAAACCTAATCCACTACACCTATTGCATACGCATGCAAGTTTACATGCAAGGCTGTGTGGTACTGGGGCGTGTGTGGGCAGAGCATGTGTTAGCAGCCCCTGAAATGCTTGAAATACCGTGAGTTCCTACCTGAGCTCCAAGTTCCTGCATTGAGAAAAAAATGTCAATTAGTGAAGTTCATGCAATATTTTTGCATGCTGCAAAGGCATTCAAAACACACTCATTAACGTAAAATGTATTTTCCTACAAATGCACATATGTGTTTCAAAATGAAATGCATTAGAATACCTTGCAACATGCATACTGAACAGTAAATAAAAAATAAACAAAGGCACTACAGCTTATTACTTAGACTGAAAAATTAAAGCAAAAACTATAAAAAATTATACAAACACCTACAAAACATGCATATCTTAAAGCACAGCCTATTCTTTCCTGAAATTTCAGAAATAAATTTTAATACAACCCAAAAACGACAGCAATACATAAATTTATACCAGTAATCATAAAGAGTACTTAAGTTAAGAGTTATTAGCAGTTTTAATTATAATTTATCATCCCCAATAAACATTTTTTGAGTTTTATATTAAAACCGCACTCAGAATGAGCAGTCAGCAGTGTGCAGTTAGCAATCATACAGTTGGTAATTGTGCGATTGGCAAAGATACAGTCTGTATAGCAAGAGCTAACGGTCTATGTACAGATCACAAGCAGTTGAAAAAAAATTTTATTGATACAAATTATCTTGTACAACAAACACTGCTTGCCATGGATTGGCATTTAAAACACATTTAGATCATTCATTATAATTTGTACTCTCCATCGATGTTCAGCGACCTACATGTCACAAAAAAATTTCGTACAAAAAAATAATAAAAAAAAACTAATCAGATTTAATGTGGGGTTTATATCTTATTTACCATGATATTGTAACTGTGTTAAATTTTTTAGTTTCACACTTCATAGTCTAAGCCGTGTCAAGGTTAATTTTTTTTAGAAAACCAGCAGGCAAGAGTCGTTTTGTTACACTAGAAGTTTGTCAAAAGTGGACAAACTAGGACCCCTTCTGCACTGCCACGCTGGCTGTGTACCAATCCTGGGTGAATTTTGTTGACAGTCTGGCTGTGATGTAGGTGGGGCAGTGCTGTTTTAGGTTGTAAGTTGTGTAGCCACTCTGACAATCCGTAACTAATCATCATCGTAAACAGTCTTTACTGGGGCGTCGTATGACTCACTCTACAGCTGAATGTAAACTGTTGGTGAGAAACTTCAAAGTTAGTAAGTCACTGCAGGATGAGGGTCTTGCCCCACCCTGTCCTTTTAGATGTTTTAGAGTTTGATAACTTCAGTTATCAGTTTACCACAGTTGAGGCAGATGATTAAGATGTTTGAATAGTTTAATTAATTCATAAGCATCAGAACCGCCTGTGAAGCGATAGTCATTCACTCTGGTTGCTAGTTAGTAAAGCGAGAGAATGTACCAATGTTTTTTTGGTTTGAATTAAAATTTTAAGTTTTAAACAACAAACCACGAATACTAGAGTTGGAAGCCAGTACGTAATACAAGATTGTTGTACAGATTTCTTTGTGTTTTTGTTTTGTAAGACTCTGGTTTCCTATACGTAAAGTCTTAACTGTTAATTTGATGATAAGTTGATTATTCCGAAGTCTATTCTTATTATCATCTTAACTGCACTGAAATAAAAGTTACTATTTATTTTAGTTGTAGTTATTTCCATGTCTTTTATTAAGTGTTAATGTATTTAGAATTCTTGCTTTTAATTATGAGCTTTTCTCCTTTTGAGATTTATTGATTTGTTAACATATTTTATTTTCAAAGTTTTATTAATTAGTTAACTAGTTTAATTGAAAAGTCCTACATGTCTACCTTTGTACAGGCAGCCACTAATACAAGGTCACGGGCATCAACGAATAAAACCATCCTGTTGCACAAGTTCAGTATTTTATTAGCTATGAGTAGAGGCACCCGTTTTTCACTATGTGCGAAATCGCGAAATTTTTGCAAAATTTGCCACTTCTGTTTGAAATAGCGAAATTGATTGGTTATGTGTGAAATTACAAAAGAATTGCGCGATTTTTGGTGGGTTCCATAATAATTTATGTCTGACTCGAGATATTGACTATACGAATCGAGAAAATTGGTTTTCAACAGTGAAAACGAGTTTAGAGAGTATCGAAAGTGACATGAATATGGTGGTTGTTTAGCTTAAGTAACGCAACGTTGTTGTTTCCTGATTTTACTTAACGTTCATTAATTTTTGTTTGAAATTCGTACTGATAAAATAAATATTATACCTTTTAATATGGTTACAGTAATTACAAACAAAGAAATAAACGTTTGTAATGATGTGACGTATATTTTGCCAGAATAGGAGTCTTGGAAAATGACACAATGCAAAATTTCTTGTGCTTTGCATAAAATACAAGGAATGAATGACATAGTCCAGCATTAATTTTCCGGTGACAAATAAGCGTAAAAACCGGGGTAAAGCCATTGCGTCTTAAATATAAACATTTAAAGGTGAAACATGAATGAACAAATTCAAGGTATGTAGGTTATGCTAGTCGAAGATTTTTTATTCTTTATGGGTTTTTTGTAACTTCTAGTAATTAGAACTGACACAGTGCCATAAAATATGACAAATCTATCTCGCAGTTTAATTATATAGTTGGTGGTTAAATTGTTAGGAGGTCTAACATAACCTAATATTAAGTAGGTCTACTGAATTTTCTGCATTCTTTTTTAGAAACTGTCTGATTTTACTTGAGAAAAGTAATACCAACAATAGGTTATTCTTGCGACAAATGTTGTTATATAAAATTTTATCCCCCGTTCCATTCATATGTATCAGTGTGTTTGTAACCCTAATCTAAAACCATAAAATACAACCAAAGGGTAGATCTTCAACCACTCTACATATTTGTGCAAAGAATGTCATTTTATTTTAATATTTAACTAAAAGTACAATACCTTGCACACTTTCGTTACCTCCAAAATATTTGTTCGACCTTTACAAAATTAGTGAAATTTATGACGAATTGACACGAAAAATAACGAAAAAGTCAACGAAATAGCCTCAACAAAATTTACAAAATCATGAAAATATTTTCACCGAAAACAGGTGACTCTAGCTATGAGATTTTCTGTTTGATTATTTCTTCAGTTTAGCCAGGCGTGGTTGCTCTGCCCCTTGATGATTGGTTTCTTCTAGTACTACAGTATGAATTATCTTTATCTTAATTGATATATTCACATTTTACAGTAACAATATAAAGTTTTCCAAATTAAGTTTTAAATCGACATTTCTTCTTATGTTTCCAATTAAAATAATCTCGGAAATCATGTTTCTGATGTGTTTGCAAAACAATGGACAACCCTTATGCCCATAAATCACATTGTGATAAAATTTTCAAACTCACATGCTAACATGTTCAAGAATCTCAACACTACATCCAGATCAGTTGCCATCATCCTCCAGAACAGGTGCCTACCTACATAATAGTTACACAAATAATAAGCTCTAATTACAAGTTACAGATAACTTTTAGCCAAGTACCAGTAGATGGCATTGGAAGGTACATTTTGACTGTTATTACTGCCGACAGTTGAATAAACAACTATTGTAGAAGTTCATGCCGTTTTATGTAAATAAACATTAGACTATTGACTGCTCACTCTGGACAGAATCTTAAATAACTTATATTTACCCTAGTGTAAGACTCCAGTTGGTTCAGTATTTTAAAAAAATTCAATAAAACTACAGTACCTATTTTATTCAGATTTTTCTTAGTTATTAATCACTTGCTAAAACACACTTGAACCATATTTTCAATAGGTACTTCATTAAATAAACTTATTAAGACTTCGCAGACACAACTAACTGTTCATTAATATAGTATATTAAAAAATACTTCTGCTTAAAAATATCTCCTAATGTAACTTTAATATTAATATTTTTCTAAAATAACAAATTTAATTTAGACAACCACACTTTCAGATGCTAAGATATTTTTAGTGCAAATGTTCTTAAAAAAAACTTTGGATACTAATTCTTCTAGAGTACATTTGTAATTGGTTCTGTTTGACATACAAGATTCAGTTCAGTACATTTCATATACAAAACTTTTTATTTTGAAATAATATTTAACAAGTTTTTGAACATAAAATTGGAAAGGTGAACCAAAAAAATGTGACAATTTTGCATAAATAGTTTTGGAATTTAATACACAGTAGTTTTACAACAACTGTAATTATTTCAGTTCTATTTATAGACCCCTGGTTACTTATTGGCTGAACATCAGGATTGGCTGTGGTGTATTGGTAAGATAACTCATCTCCCACCACTGCAACCTGGATTCAATTTTTGTGGCATCAATCCTGACTTTTTGCATGCAAGAAACGTGGCAGTAGTTGCCATTAGTAAGCACGTTTTCTTGGGGTACTCCCGTTTTCCCTGCCCTTCACATTCAGTCGCTGCTTTATATTGCAGGACCTCATTTCATGCCCACCATCAGGGTTTGGCAGATACCTATATGCTTCCAGTTCAAAAGTCTGTCAAATCTGGGGTATGATTCCTTGTGCCTCCCCAGCCATATGCTATTTATTTTAATACCACACACATCATTTTATTGTACCTTTCAGTAAACACACAATAGGATAAAAAAAACTCCTACTCTAAAGTTAAAGAAAGCCTTGAACACAAAACTTTAGTTTGAATGTGTGTGAGCACCAAACGTTAACATAAGTGCCAAGTTTTTGTACACCTATAAAATGGCGGGGAATAAACTTATTTTCAATGTTATATAAATATTCTGGCGAATATGGAATTGGGCGAATTGGTGATGTACTGTCTAACATGCTATACTATTTTCAATTTAATGCAAGAATTTTAAAATATTTCAGATTCAGTACATTTAACAGCAAATTAAATAAATATGAACTAAGAGTCTACTTCATGAGTTTTCTATAGCAATGGGCCATAACATTAAAAACCAACATGTCGAGAAATTTAACAAGCAATTATATTTTTTTATAACAGAAATGAACACGTGTATCAAATTATTACCATACTTCCATTAAGGATATATATATATATATATATATATATATATATATATATGTGTGTGTGTGTGTGTGTGTGTGTGTGTGTGTGTGTGTGTGTGTGTGTGTGTGTGTGCATGTCTGTGCGTGTGTGTGCATGTGCGTGCGTGCGTGCGCGTGCATATATATATAAAAGGTAACATTTACAAAATGAAAGGTATTATGCAACAATTAATAACAAACAAATTTTTTTAAAGTATGTACATTACAAAGAACCACAGTACATATTTCTGATGAAAAGACACAAATTGACTATGGCCACATATTATTCTGCACACAATTGTCTGATAAGGTACCACATTTTTACTTAAGATAATAAATATAACAAAGAGCATTTTCCACCGTACGTTAGTGTTGAGATTAAGTAATTCACTATGCATCCTAGAGTCGTACAAAAAAATTGTCCTACACTCAAAATCTTAAATTAGGAAAACTTTTTAAAGTCATAAAGATAGCCAAAAAGTTTAATTCACTAGTTATTTATAATTTTAAGTACTTTATGGACACTATATTTATGGCAATTACACAGGATGATGATGTATTTGTTTACGATAGGTAATGAACCCCAAATTTCAATCACCTAGATAAATACAAACTAGCTGGAATGGCACACACCAGCATTTCATGATGGCTACCTCACAAGCAACACACACAAACTGTATACTTCCACACAATGTTTTAGTCTCTCAGACTAACAATACTTTGAGGAAGGGTAAACTGTTTCCCACACATTAAGTTGAGAGGCACCTGAACATATTCATGTACACCAATTCAAAGCTACATTTTTCAGTACCAGCTGCTTCAAACTTTATGTGCACAGCCATAAAGGAACAAACTGCCATCAACAAAAATAATGGCTGTTGTATCACAGGTGCTTGCACGATTATAGACATACTTTGTGCATTTTGCAGAAATTCAGCATTCCCAACCATCTAATCGCACACACTGTCCTAGTAAAAGGTAAGGAAGATCACAAAAATAATGCAAATGCTATGTAAAGTGCACTAAAACTACTTAGGAGAACACTGAAAACATTCTGAATGCATGCATACTGAAGCAGATGACTTTACTCACATCGGAATTCAGCATGTTGTGGTGCAGCGGTTTCTCCCCAACCTTTGACAAGGTCATTTCACCACTCTCGTCGCTGACTTTGTACAATTTAACCACAGCCTGAAACAAAACACACACACTTCTATACATGTGAAAACATTAGCTCACCTGAATCAAAATTACGAAACATTTAACTATTTGGTATATAGAAAATAATATATTTTATCTTGTACAAAGTGTAATGAGAGTATGGAGGTATGGTAGTGTGAAGTGTTCAGGCACTTCCATCTACCTTATTCAAATTTGTATAAAATATCTATTTTTCTATTTCTTATAAATCTCTACTTACAGGCTGTAATATATAAGTGCCCGGCTATTTACAAGCGAGGAAAAATTCTGTTAAAGATGTTTAACGTGAATCCAAGGTAACCTCATACATTCCATATGTGGTCAGCTAGCGGAACTCAGTTGGTACCTCGAAACCCTACTTGCATGCCAGTGACTTGAGCATACCCATCCCCTGGAAATAAAAAACTAATAATTCAGAATGTATGTCATTTAATTTCAAATTAGAGAATGTTGATGACATCAGTGTGAGGATAAGAATATTATATATGATTTCCAAGGGTTGGATACCAGGATTACTTAGAATGGAAAATAAGAGACTTAAAATTAAGGACAGTGTCGCAAAAGAGTGTAATAGATAAAATGATGTATCGTGACCATATCTAATTACACTAACTAGGGAACAGGTCAAGGTGCCAGACTTCTTCCCCAAACTAGGTGCGTTTTCTGGCCGGCATTTAAGTAGGTGACTTCCAAGATGGGTAGGAAATGGCGGCTGTATTTGTGAAGGAGTGTAGTGTGCAGCTAAAGGACTGGGCTCACCGGACTTCTGCTTCTTTGGCGCAGTATCCTGGGAGGAAAATCCACTTCTCCCGATTTAGTGGGTGGCCGACGTCTGTCCTTGCGAATGAGGTCTACATGGAAGAGACCTCGTTGAGCTCCGGCCCCTGGGTTCCTGACAGCAAATTCAAGCTCGGAAATTGGCCCGACATCATCTTCTGCTCCGGCGATGGAGTGGAAATCCCCAATCGATCTCGGATAAGCCTCTTCCTACCGGCAAACATCAGCGTAGGTGGGCAGTAGAAGTTGCGACTCCTCGAAATTCCGAAATCAGACAAAATCCCAAATTTATGCTTTTTCCAATACAAGCATCTGACCAAATTACCGGAGATTCAGTTCCAGGGCATTTTTAGCTGAAATATTCTCTTCTGTTGTTCTCAACCCAATGCCTTAGCAAAAAATATGTGACGTCTTGATCGCCGTCCGAACGTATTCTCCCCCTTTTTTTTCTTTCAACAAAAATTTTCTTCCTTCGCCCAAAAACGTTCCAAAGAAAGCGTCCGTTGTTTTTTTTTTCACGCAGTTGTCTCGCCTCCTTCTCGCTATTCCTCATACCACACCTAGCTTTAGGATCGATTCTGGCCCTTAACATGGTCACGATTATGATCAAATCATAAAAAGCTACGTGAAGTAGTGATAAACCTTGGCAACCATATTTCCTCGAATAATAAAATATTATACAGTCATAAAAACAGAGCACAATGTTTGTAAAACTTCGTGACTCGGTGTGTCTATGACCAAAGATAAATACAAAAATATGTTAACTGGCCTGCAAACCACCACTAAATGATTTAATAAGATATCTGTAGCATAGGTCGAATCCTATATTACAAGGCCTTACTCAGTATTGCTTCACGAGGGGTTCGGGATGATACAACAGGATTCAATAACTTAGTAATTAGGGCATTTGTAATTTAAACTCAGTTTTCAAAATTTAAATATAAAATACAGTCAGGAATTTTAGAGTAGAGTGTTTTGTTTAGTTTCCTGCCTTGTTTGGTTTCAAATTTACCACACTAGTTAATTTTGTTGATACATATAGCTTTTTCTTGTATTTTTTTCTTTTTTGAATTTTTGGCAGTTTTTAGAAGTTCATTAAAATTTCCTGGTGAAGTGAGTAACTTCTTATGTTGCAAGCTTGTCTAGACTGTAGGATTTCCGGCGCCGACGTTGTGGTCAGATCATTGACTTCATGGAATTTCTCAGTGATGCGGATAATCAACGCATGTTGGTCAGCTTTTACCTTGTCGTGGGTGGGGGTGAGGTTTTGGGCGGTGCAGGTCACGGTGGTAAGCCAAAACCTCTCGGCGTGAGTAGTCTGTCGGCGAGGGCACGATGGCTAGATGGCGGCGTGCTCCACTCCCAGGATGCACTCCCGAAGCGTCGACCGCCGTCTTCCTCGTCGGACTCTCCCCACCCAGTAAAGGCTATTACAGCGAGGGAAACTAGCGCTGCACTGGAGGTTGTTCTTCCACAGTAGGTGTAGCCGAAGGTGGAAGGAAAGAAGTGGCAACAATGGGGTGCTGATACCCCGGACAGGATAGCACGGAAGTGCCTGGGTGAGGAGTTGCGTCGGATGTGGGTTCACAAGGCGAGGATGGGGTGGAGATGGAAACGGGTGTCGAGGAGGGGGTGTTAAGAAAGGCTGATCCACCAGGGGACTGTAGCGCCAGCCGGACAATAGCATGGCCGTTGAGGGGTGTGCCTCGTCGAACGGCGGCGGAAACCTCCCTCTGGATCCAATACACTCCTGTCTCCGGATCCCTAACCTCCAGTGCCTTCTGTACCAACCTGGCAAACTCCTGTCGGGCCCTCAACTTCCTACCTGACCTCTTAGGCATAGCCTGACTGTGGTTCAGAAGATAGGATGCTATGGCTAGCGGCTTGCTGGAAACTGGAATCCCGTAGGATTGCTCGTTGTGGCATGAAAAGCCTTAATGCGGCGGTTCTATTGTTGGCGCTGGGCAGGCGGACTTGTCGAGGAGCGCTAGAAGTGCA
>PNEQ01003741.1:55775-72442 GCA_003012365.1 Medauroidea extradentata
TCAAGTCAAAGAAAACCCGACACCACTCGGAAAGAGCACAGTGTAGTCGTGCTACCTCCAGAGGGCGTAATGTAGAAAATCTGGAAGGCGCGCGGCTTACGCCTCCTCCCAGTCGTAGATTAAGACGACCCGATTTCAAACTCCCGGTGCGATCCTATGGGATGCAGGGGTCCCAGGTGTCTTGCAGGCAGATGGGTTTCTCAACAATGGAAGGGCACGATGCGTGAAGAAAAGAAAGGAATGATGTGCTGAGTTGTTTATTGGCATACGCCAACAATGGTAGCTGAAACACCCTGTGCCTACAAAGCCTGAAGGGCGTGTAGGAGAGAACCGAAGAGCACTAGCTTCCGTGGGGAGAGCCGTTGATGCAGGTGACGACGCCTCAGAAAGCGGCTCTTGGTTGGCGAAGCTTGAACAGCTGGCGTAGAAGGCTTTCACGGTCGTGATGAGCGCTTCTGGAAGGGATCCGGCGGTCGCTGGTCTTCCGGGCCTGGAGCTGTAGCTTGCAGTGGTGTGAAGGGTAGAGAAATCTACCGCAGTTGAACCTTTCAGTGACAGCAGGAGTCCAGTTCGCTACTCGGAGACGAACTGCTCTTGGAACTAAACTGAGTGGCATGTAAGATGCGACTGACTTCGGTGGCTCGTGCTCCCTCTTTTATACCCTTCTCGGGTCGGTCTGTGGTGATTGGCCGGCCGCTCGCCTAATGAAGAGACGGCTCGGGCGCGGTCCTTCCCTCCTCTGTGGTCTCTGTGCTGCGGGTGGCGTGTCTACAGGCGGCAAAGCGTCTTGTAGGAAAAAAATACGTTAAATTATCCTTGCCCAGGGTTTTTTGTGAAGGAAGGATAACTAAGGATGGGTTAGGTAGGCTTTATATTAAATATTTGGAGTCAGGTTAGAGTGCACTGACATGTGCGGGAGTAATAAGGGTAGAAAGGATTAACAATGGGTGCGGGGATATGGAACGGGCAAGATGAGGCGGCGGCTTCACAGCTCAAGACGCTGCGAGCATGCGTCAACCTCGTCTGCTTAGAATATTGTGCCATGGAAATAGTCCCACCAGTTTGTAATATTTATCCCCAATTACCAGTTTTACGTTAAAATTGTGTGTTGTATGATTGTTAAATTCATAAATGTAATAGCTGTAACCCTTTTTGTATGATTTTAAAGTATATTTTTGTTCATTTTCATTAGTTGGGATCTTGTATCACTCTGCGAAGGTGAGCATTAGACTACTATATCCGTTGAGGATTTAACAGTCATGCAGAGATGGGGGAGCAGGTGTTGAATACGGGTGCCGTGAAGAAGTGTGGTTGGCAAAAGAAACAGAGAGGGCTTGGTCGTGTAGAATGGGCACGCCCCTAGAAACTGTTTCAGCCTGCTAACGTGTGTAATTTTGATAAGGTGTTGGGAAGTCTATATTTTTTAGGGATAGTAGAGCCCATGGGGTTACAGTGAGAAGCTTTTACATTTTTTTTTCTTTCTATCACACAATATATGGCCCTAAGTCAAACATTCGGGAATAGGTACTGGGTAGCATTAGCATAGCCGCAACGTAGTATCAGTTGTTGAGGTACCGGAATTATCGGAATTTAGTTTTGGAACATTTTAACGCTAGAATTCATAGAGTGATTTAACTCTGTACATATACACTGCTTTAACGGAAAATAAATTACAGTAGGAGCATAACTCTCCTTCTTTTAGTAAACATAACCAGTACGTTTCAAAACATTGGAACATAACCTCAAACTTTCACCTACCATCAGCGAATTAAAACAGCATTACATCACAGCAGCTTAGACCCACTACAGTAGTTTACCTACATAGTAACAAAAGAGCAGAATGTGTGGCCTAAACAACATTGTATTTTGAGAGGTCCTAAAGGTATATATAATGCAAGCTCCGCGAAAGTTTTATTAGTGTACTGCTACATACATCACTGACGTGATGTCAACATTATTTATATGTAAACTTGCCCTTTCTATAGACTGGCCTGGAGCACCTAAATGTTCCTTCAAGTACGATAATGTAAGCCTTCTATCATATCTGTGGGTACCATATCTAACATTTAAATATAGTACATAGCTGTACTCCACATATATTATCACTTTCATGGCAGCATCTCATTAACATGAATTCTTTTAATCACTTACCTCTTCATGCTTCTCAAACTCTGCATCATCTCCTCCCTCACTCTCATCAGCCACATCTGCTGCAGACCCAGAACCGAGTTGCTCAAAGAACTCGGCAACCTCTGTCTGAGAGCTAAATGCATCTGCCAACACAGTACAACCAACTATCAGTTACACTGCACATGAAAACCATGAAACTTATGCTTATTTATACAATTTAGATTAGACAGTAGTCTACTTCAAAGATAAGTACAATATTACTATTCCAGCAGCAATTCCATTCTAAATTTATAAAAGACATACTGACTCAAAATCACTTTAGTACACTATTAGAGAATATTGCTACATAGACATGAGAAATTGGCTGTGTATAGTTGGCAGAGTGTGTGTCCAGTCTAGGTTCCACGAGTTATCGCTGTCCAGGAACTGCTTATTGTGGGCAAACAAGGTGATTACTCCTGTAGAACTTTGAAGTGCTTCTTGAAGAGTTACACCTGCATCATCCAGGAGTGGTTGCCATTGAAGGAACTTACCAGATGCTATTTCTAGTGGCCTGGTCTGAATGCAGATATCGAACAATTGGTAGGTTCCTGCCAGCTGTGCCAAGAGACAAGGCATAAATTGCCTTCCACACAAAACCCTTTTGGCCGAAGTCCATGGGAAAGTGGCAGAGACTGCCTATTGATTTTTTGGGGCCACTGAATGGATAAACTTATTTTATTGTTGTTGATGCATACACAAAATGGCTAGAAATTATACCAATGTGTTCAATTGCCACAAATCCTGTGATAAGGACATTAAAGAGCTTGTTTGCTACTCATGGGTTGCATAAATGTATAGTGTCTGATAATGGAATCAGTTTTACGTCAGACGAATTTCAGACATTTTTGAAACAAAATAGTATTCAGCATGTGTTAACACCACCTTACCACCCAGCCAGTAATGGGTGAGAGTGCAGATGGCTAAAAATGCCTTACTACTGTGGTGGCACTGCTCCCCTTCACACACATACTGCAGTTCGTTGTGCCCAAGCCGACTAAGTGATCCCACAAATGCACCCTCGGTAATTCGCCCGTAGAATTATATTAGATTTAACATGCCCTCAGCTAGCTGTAGTTTCAGTGGTAGAGTCACAAGTTCTTACCTCAGTGCCATGGATACGAGAAGAGAAGAGCGAAAACCAATATTTACCTCGTTAGGGATACACAGAGATCGTTATTACCAATAAATGATAAAAGTACCATTCGGCTGCACGATGTTTATTGTATTCACAGATTCAATCTCAACAACATCATTACAGATCCCTGTACAACACACGCGGTGGGCTCTCACCTCAAGCCTACATCTAATTTATACTGCAAAACGAAAAGCTAAATTCGGAACAATAGTATTATTTGCGCAGCCCGATGGCTAACGTTACCAGAAAACAGAATGCTATAGCCCCGATGTTAAAGGATCTCCATGGCATGTGCGCCCACGGGAGCTCTCCCCGCACGCGTCCGATCACTTCCACATTCAGATAGCTAAGAAAGAAAACATCCAGGATGCTGGACTCCCAGCATCCTCCTCACTTCTCTCAGGAAGTGCCCAGAGATGGCGCACCACAGCACGATCTCCATAGGTTAGCACTCTACCTACCGAGAGCATTCCTAAACTCATTGAAATGATTGTTCCATCTGAGAAAACACATTATCCCAGTCTCTACTGACACAACTCCGTCGCGCTCGGCGATCCTTGAGACTGTACATATCTCTGGGCAACTAACAAGAAGGAAAAGTTACAAGATGGCTTCCCCCCTTCAATGAAAACAATAACAATTGATTCCACATACACAATTACACTTTCCTTAGCCCTGAATGCTCTCGCCTGTCACGCATTACACTCAAATTGTTAACAGAAATTGCTCGTATTTATGGTTCAGCCCACCGCTCGTAAATTAATAGGTTAGACACATAAGTTATTGTGAAAATTACGTCTCGCTTAACTGAAAGTATTCTGCTGTAATCCTGCCTGGGTCTACACCAACATTGAGGTGTTAAGTCCAGGTTCTGCAACTTAGGTACTACTCACATGTCTTTTCTTAATTCTAACACTCGGTGATCTCGACGCACTACATTCGGCAAGCCAGGTTTCCCAAGCACCGGGCGACACCTAACCTACACCCTTCCATTATAGCTAGTGCTCCACGAAGCATCTCGGGATCGCATTAGACCTATGCCGACGCCGAAAAACCACGTATAAACGTATTTCAAAGTTACGGAAGTTAAGATTATGGTTACGTTACGTTTATGCCAACACGAAGCTACAATTCCGCACAACAAACAAATTTGGAAAAATTAAATAGGGTATGTAGGCCAAGTACCTTACACTACGAATGGACGGGAAGCACATTGAAATTGAATTGCCTAGGTTCTTGTTAATGCAGAGTATCACACCCGGCCTCATTACAGGAAAGTCACCAGCTGAAATGCTGTTCAACAGGCAACTTCAAACAGTTTTTGACAACTTGCATCCTGAAGGTCAACCCTGTAAAACCCAACAAGTGGAGAACTTTATAGAGTGTTCCACCGTGGCCAACTGGTGTGGGAACGTAAACATGTTTAAGACTTGTGGAAACCAGCTGTTGTTGTGACCCAAGAAGGTAAAGTGTATTATAAGGTGTTGTTGGATACAGGCGTTGTATCCCTGAGACACGTCGACCAGCTCCGACATCGGTGCCAGAAGAGTGAGAAGACCCCGGAGGACGGCAGGTGGCATACAGAAGTGTTGAGAGACGTGGAACTAGACCCTGCACAACCAGCAAAGGTACACAAGTGACCACCTCCTGTAGTTGTGGAAGAAAACACTCGTAATGATGAAGAGGGTCCATTAAATTGTTTTCCAGCAGCTGGGGTGGAGGACTCGGTACTCCAATGGTTCCAGTCCGCCAGGTGCTACAGAAAATTGTTCTCCAGGACGTCAGCCTGGGGAGACAGTCTCATTCCAGAACCTGCAAGCGAGCCTTGTTCTGAGCTGCATTGTAAGATAATTGTTTGTTAATTCCATTTGGTGGGGAGGAATGTTACATATTGACATGAGAAATTGGATGTGTATAGTTAGAGAGAGAGAAAGAGAGAGAGAGAAAGAGAGAGAGAGAAAGAGAGAGAAAGAGAGAGAAAGAGAGAGAGAAAGAGAGAGAGAAAGACAGAGAAAGAGAGAGAGAGAAAGACAGAGAAAGAGAGAGAGAAAGAGAGAGAAAGACAGAGAAAGAGAGAGAGACAGAGAAAGAGAGAGACACAGAAAGAGTGAGAGAGAAAAAGAGAGAGAAAGAGAAAAAGAGAGAGAAAGAGAGAAAGAGAGAGAGAAAGAGAGAGAGAAAGAGAGAGAGAAAGAAAGAGAGAGAAAGAGAGAGAGAGAAAGAGAGAGAGAGAAAGAGAGAGAGAAAGAGAGAGAGAGAAAGAGAGAGAAAGAGAGAGAGAGAGAAAGAGAGAGAGTGTGTGTGTGTGTGTGTGCATGTACATGCACCTTAGTGGAAAATGGTGAGTAAAGAAGAAATTGCATAATTTAATCCATTGTTGTAGAGTTATTAATTCCGCATACGTAACAAGAATGTAAAAAAGGAAACCTTGAAAGAAGTTAATGAGAAAAACTTTTAACTATTATAAAAATGTTTAATTAAAATGTAGTACCATATCACCATTTTAAGTTTCATAGAAAAAGCAGTATGATGGATGTTCCAGTAATATGTGCGTAGTGGTGATGCAGCACTTGACATGCATGCCATTGTTGCTCCCAGAGCTCCACCGAAGTAAAAACCCCTGATAGGAGAATGCTTTAAAATATCTACAGTGCATGGCTGGTGATGTAGCAGAGTTGATGTTGTAGAATATGAAGCAAAAGTTTTGAGAATATTCAAAATGCTTTTTCATTAAATTACAGATTCTTTAGTTAGCTGGATGGTATTTTAAAGTAGTTAAGGCAAACTTAAGTTACCCAACACTGTGTATAAATATAGAAGTTCAATTACATTTTAATTATTTTCCTAATTTATACTTGAATGTTTTCAACAAACCGAGACCCTTCTAATATACCGAGTCAACTACTGTACTTACATGAAAAAATACTTTTGCATTGAAAAGGCAATGTAATGACTATATTTAAAATGTCATTTCAAAAATTTCTAAGTAACACAGGAAACAGCGTTGCACCTCATATAATTTCACTATAAGTCATACCTATGATATGTACTTTAGCTCTGCCGGCATGGTCTTGATCCCTGATCTGGTTGGCAGCACTAACTGCCTTCAGCCTTTCTGTACGCTTGCTCTTTTGTCCTGTGTAGACGTAAATGTCCTTGCCCACATCCAGGATGAAGCAGTCACCTTTGTTCATGGAAGAAACATCCAGTGGCACCTGATAAATTCCCACCGCTCATTACTGTACGGTACATACCATGAAAAGTCTCGCTGATGATCATGTTTTCACAAAATTTACTAACTTCTGTAATGTAATGCAAGTGTCCTCAAATTAATCTTTGTGCAGTCATTAAATGATTAATTACATTAATATTGTTTTAACAGAATTAATTATTTTGAAGATTATGACTATGATTTAGCAGAGACTACAGTCCTTTACTAAGAGTATGCCACAAAGCTACAGAACAAACATGTTTCAGAGCAACTTACTTCTAATCAAAACCAAAGATGTTTTCACCAATACATGAATGAAATTAAAACAAATGGTACAGGCAGAAACAACTTTGAATGGCTTTAAATACCAATTTTATAATCTACACAACAGAATAGTAGTCTTGTTCTGCTCTCACAAATTGCATTCAGTTAAGAATCAGAGAAGAAACAATTATGTTGTTCTACTATTCTACTACGAGAAATCTGTGGCAGGCGAGATGTTGGTACTGAGAAGGTAAATTAAAACCTACATTTTATAATTTTCAATTAACAATTTGTGTAATATTGGTCACATTGTTTAAGTAGTGCTGAAATCTCTGTGGCCAGTTGTTTATTCTTACTGATATTAAATGTGAAATTTAAATAGGTTTTTAAACTGGGTTTGCTAATTTTCTTCCTCTCGTGCGAAATAAAATTTAAAATAAACTTCAACAGCTGGAACCATTTCTTTTGAAAGTATGTATTAAAACTGTCTGCTGCATGCAGATCACGTGTGTGTAATGTGAGTGCACAAGCATGCACAGTCTCTATGGGCATACGTGTAAACATGGTGACAAGAATCATCCCATTTATGTACCTAAAATAAGTACATTTCAAATGTGGGCATTTACCTGTCTGACACGAACATTCCTCTTGCCTTTAACCTGGAACAACCTCTTCTCAACAGCATCAGGGTCAACTTTGGTGAAACCACTAGCAACACCACCCGCAAGGTACCGTATTCCTTTGAAGATAATTTATGATCAGTAATTTATAATTATATTGTACATAAAAACACACAGGTACACTCTTTTGCTTATGTAAATTTGTTATGTGTGTGTATTATTATATTACACTTGGAACAAGTCTACTGGATTAATACCTAATTAATTATTAAGGTCTTAACATAGAGACATCATGCTTAGTTAATATTATCAAAAAATTTGTATTTTCTCACAGCAAAACAAAACAGTATTTGCATTTCTAACTAAAGCTAATATAACATATGGTGAAGCACTAATGTACATACATAGCTTACTGTACCTTATCATTTTTCAGTTAGGTTGGTTTTCTACAAAATATACTAAAATGAACAAGTTTATGGTTCAAATTATAATTACAAAAGAACAAATTTTGAAAAATTTAATAAATAAAAAAATTAGTATTAAGGGGGATTGATCCCTGTTAGATCGGTTTGACGGTATTTCTTATAAATCAGGGAATATAGACATTGTTTTAGTTTTTTCACGCTGACAAGGCATAGTTTATGGTTTCATCCACTTTTTGGAATCCATATGGCATTGTTTCTGTTAATGTTGCGGCTTCTGTAGTCGCTCCCGTAAATAGAGCAATTTTTCCTTTTCAGCTGTTTCCCGTTGCAATATAATGAATATATTATGGTTCCAGCAGTTACAGAAAATCAATTAAGTTTGTATCTATGCCTTGTCGAGACAAACATTTTGGTACATAGACTGGAACAGAAGTTATCGAGAAGAAACAGATAAATCCAAGGTGGTAGGGATCAATACATCTTAAGAAACATGTCATGAATGCCATATCAACATTAATTGACAAGCTGAGGAAATTCTTAACTTGTGAACAACCATAGGTTTAGGACTTCCAGACTACAGTATGCTCATAATGAAGTTATCAACCAAAGTAACTGACCTGACTTGAAGTGGGATAGAAAAAGCTGAGATTCGTGTTCCTGAACTTCACGATGTTGAACTGGTGCACCACCAAGGTAGTCATCCAACTCTACTGACATTATGGCCGCAGCACCTGCCTCGTCCTGACCACATTACACAAGTTTGAAAAACTTTATGACTAATGCACTAGTCCTTTATTAAATATAAAATCAAGGACACAAACATACATAGTCTATTCACAATTTGGAAGTATTAAAAGCAGACCTTGAGAGATATACAATTCACATGATAAAGGCAATAAAACGCTGAGTAATATAATGAGGTTGGTGCAACAGTCAGGATTAATGCCACCTGTATGCAGAGCACTATAATGGCACAAACACATAATGATCCCCAGGCTCACCACGATACACGTAGGTCTCCGGGGTACCACACGATACACGGTGGTCTCCGGGGTACCACACGATACACGGTGGTCTCCGGGGTACCACACGATACACGGTGGTCTCCGGGGTACCAAACGATACACAGTGGTCTCCGGGGTACCAAACGATACACGGTGGTCTCCGGGGTACCACACGATACACGGTGGTCTCCGGGGTACCACACGATACACGGTGGTCTCCGGGGTACCACACGATACACGGTGGTCTCTGGGGTACCACACAATACCCATTGGTCTCTGGGGTACCACATGATACACGCTGGTTTCCAGGGTACCACACGATACACGCTGGTCTCCGGAGCACCATCACGATACACGTTGGTCTCCGGAGCACCATCACGATACACGTTGGTCTCCGGAGCACCATCACGATACACGTTGGTCTCCGGAGCACCATCACGACACACGTTTGTCTCCGGAGCACCACGATACACGTTGGTCTCCGGGGCACCACGATACACGTTGGTCTCCGGGGCACCACGATACACGTTTGTCTCCGGGGCACCACGATACACGTTGGTCTCCGGGGCACCACGATACACGTTGGTCTCCGGGGCACCACGATACACGTTGGTCTCTGGGGCACCACGATACACGTTGGTCTCCGGGGCACCACAATACACGTTGGTCTACGGGGCACCACAAGACACGTTTGTCTCCGGGGCACCACAGGACACGTTTGTCTCTGGGGCACCACGATACACATTGGCCTCTGGGGCACCACAAGACACGTCACTGTCTCTGGGCACAACAGAATGTGTAACTGGCTCCCGCATGCTAATTGTCATCCAGTGTTTGTTCAGTTATTTGATGTAGTATAAACATCTACAGTGTGTGCTGAGTAAGTGGTACCGTACAGAGATGGAGTGCAGGACGTCGTACGTTTGGTGGGGTACAAACTTTGAATCTCAGCTATTGACAGAATTGCGTTTGTACCTAGTTGTCTACTTCCCACCTTTTATTTTACCAATTAGCTTCCAAATAATCTTTTGAAATTTAGTGAATTAAGCAAAATATGCAATGACTATCAATAAACAATACACAAGCACTACCTACTTACAATCAACGAGACTCACTGGACAATACTAATATGGCTCATTTGATGTATATTGTCCTGCATTTTAAGTGCTGCAAAAGCAATATTTTCATAACAGAATTTTTTTTTTTTTTTTTGGAAAATTCTTTGAAATTAGACCTTACACTTTTAGTTAAGTTACAGCTTAAATGGTTCAAAATATGAAATCTAATCACCTGTGATGTCTCCTTCCCCAGCCAGAAGTGAATATCCCAGCTGAACTTTCCCTGTACTTTTTTCGTCTGAAAGAAAATAGTAAATGTTAAACATGACATGCCTGCTAATACATTTTGTTAACTTAATACATTTCTTTTGTTGACCTTTACTTATTTTGTCTACTATGTACCTTTCTGTTTCCAACCCAAATTAGATTCCACTTTACTCCGACTTCATACCTAAACCCCTGACACGCAGGTTCGCAAGCAACGCTAGACAGAGGGTTTTCTTGAGATCTCCTGTTTTCCCCGACCTTGTGTAACGTTTGATGAAAACTGATCTAAGCTTTACTTCTTTACAAGACATGCTTCAAATTTGTTTTTCCAAATGCATTTGGCAGATAAATTAATTAGGAAACAAAGTGGCTAAATCTTTCCAATGCAGTCCGTCCCTAGTTAAAAAATGAAAATGAAAATAAGATGTGGGAAATTTCTACAATTACGAGAGAGTGAATACTGTGTTTTATGTAGTAATCTTAGGTTGAAAATAATAAGAATCCAGTTCAGCTATCTTTGGAAAAAATCAACATGGATAAGGTTTGTAAGCTTTAAGTTCACTGAAACATTATTTGTAATATTTATATTTGTACTAAATATAGTTTATTTCATGAACATACATTGTGACTTATTTATTGCAATAAAAGTTTTTTAGCTGTCACAGTTTTTACACAATAGCCTAACAAAGTTAAAATTTGCATTTAAACGGTTTTATGCAAGAAAGGAAAATCAACCAACTTACCAAAATAATTCATACTGAAAAACAGTGTTACACACTACATCAAGACATGCATAAAATCCCAACAGAATACTTTTTGTAATAAAAAATAATGAATTTGAAGTAAAGAAATTATCAATAATCTGATTTTTTTTAAGTACTAAAAAATCATTCAATGAAGTTATCATACATGTTTTAGTGTAGTCTGAAACACTGTTCTTCAGAATGAATTATTTCATTTTAGTAAGTCAGATGGTTTTCCTTTCTAGCATAAAACAGCTTCAATGCAAATTTTTACTTCGACATGCCAACCTAAAAAAATGTTTAAAAGCCAATAATTTTCATTATAGTAACAGTCACAATATATGTCCACAAAAGAAACCATATCTCGTACAAATATCCAAATTGTTAAAACAGTTAAAATTCTCGGTGAACAGTTCTCTTAACACTTAGATGAAATTCAGATCTTTAATGCTCGTTTCTTCAGAAACAGCCACTATGTACAGACATATTCTTCCGTAGAGTGCCTTGTTCAGATTTGGGCTACTTTCGCGCAACATTAGCACATTCTCCAGGCCCGAAATTTCAATGTTACATATAGCTGCCAGCAAAGCACATGCACTTTCATTTTTGCTATTCTCCAGATTAATAACTTAGTGTTCTGATTCACGTTTTGCAACCAAATGCACCGTTCGCCATCTCACAAGTGTTTCCTTGCAACGTCTACATAGGGTGAGTGACATCTGTGAGACTGAGATGACTGGACAAAGCATTAGTTCCCTTCACCAAAATACCTAAGGTTCAATGTACTGTCATAATTTCACAAATTGTACTTACATACAACACAATGTAGGAGTCACCGGTGTAGAACATGCCATAGTCACTTTTGGGGTATGGAACTGCCTCAAAATTCTGAAAATAAAAAAAAAATTACTTTCAATGTAATATATCATTGAAAAAAGTTCTAGGGCATAAAAATTGGCTATGGATTTGTACTAACTTATAATAAGTAGTACTTATATATTTCAAACAAATTCCAGTACACAGAAGTTATGAAAAAGTGAAGCCATTTGACTGGATTGTCATGATATCACGCCTGTGGGCACAAGTACATATACACACTCCACAAACCCATAGACTACAACAAGGAAAAAAATTTTTTACAGCACATACAATAGTAATAAAAAAATTATACTTATAGAGACCTCAGACGCTAACACTTTAGTACGGTACAATCTATGCAGTTTGACTGTTACTAAGGTTACTTTGTTTGTATCAAATGTGGCAAGAAACTAAACATTATTTTATTAGGAAAAGGCAACTAGGGTTTCAAAAGTTCTCACTTTATCCTGGACCACGGTCGTAGAAGTACAGGTCTGAACACTCGCCTATCCAAAGACGATACAATGTATTTTGCTTGTACATTTTGGTGAACTACAGCCAAACAAGGGGGTTAAGTTTCCAGGGGAGTGTCCAAACCTGTTCTTCTACGGCTGTGTCCTGGACCACCTATACAAAAATTACATTCCCACTGAATGCAGCGCTTTCCACGAGGTCCATTGTTTGCACTATTGGGCTACAATACGGCCGGGTTGCATAAATTCTTAATCCCCAGGCTAAGAAGAAGTGGTTTTGGCTAGCGCATAACAGCGAGATTTTCAGCGCTGGTGAACTGTGATAATGAGGAGATGTTGCCGGAGTGAAGGGGTGGCGGAAACAAGAGTTTCCCCGAGAAAAAAAAACCCGCCAACCTACGGTATTGTCAGTCGGATACGATTCCTACGTGAGAAAATCCCCGCCGGGAATATAATCCGGACTGCCTTGAACGAAGCACGCACATGCCATGCACACATGCTATGTGGCTTGCGTGTTTATGATGATTTATGACTCAGTAAAGCTACTAAGAAGCTATCACTGTAATTCTGTTCTTGCCGTTACTTCAAGTTTGCAGAGCGGAATGAAGATGCACAGGTTAAATCAAACACTGTAACTTATCGCAAATTCACTGTCCGAGAGAGCGACCATGCTTCCTCCACGGCCCAATGTTCCAAGGAGCAAAGTTACGTCGAGGTCGAGCCACAACCACGTGACCGAGCGGGCTTAACGTAGACTGTTCGTAATTAAGTCCTTTAAAATATCTCCTTGTCTAGAGTAGGCTAATTAAAAATTATTGTTTTAATGTAGTCTCGGACGTTAACATTTGAGTACAGTACATTCTACACACGATGTCCAGAAACAACCTCATAAGCATACCACACGAATCCTGACTTAAGTTGGAAACCAAAATGTAAGTGGCAAAATGCTATAAGACAAAATTTTTACGTGCAGAACGTGCCAACACTGCACGGACAAGTGCCATCCAAGGAGCATATGTGTCAACTGCCAGCTCGTTGATATGTGCCATCTTGCGCTCCACATCCTCCAGCCATAATTTGCAGGTCAGAACTCAGAACAGTAGTAGTTGTATATTTTTTGAGTAGTAAGGTATCTGTGCAGCGCAAGATGAGAAGTAACTCCGTGCTATGTTGCCACACTGTGAATGTAAAACGTCATCGTACAACATCTTGCTCCCAACATTAAAGTCTCCAATTTTCGCGCGGTGTGCTTATTATGTGGTTGTCCCTGGACATTTTGTACATTCTGATAATTACTTATGTTGCTATGTTTACATTAAAGAATAACAGAAAAATACAGGTAGATTGAAAGTAATAAAAAATAATAGCCCGGGCTATAAAAGTGCACACGTTATGGCGAACCGCCTGTAGGTACAATAGGAGGCTGACCTTGATGCAACCTAAAATAGTCCCACCTTGCCGCCCACAGCCCACTGTACTGTCGCATCGCTGCAGCCAGGCAACAGTGCACTGTAAGTTAGTCCCCCCCCCCCCCCACCAAGTGTTAACGGTCACACGACTGCTACAGTAGTTTGAATGTTCTTCAAATGTTCCATTCTTTAGCCAGTAAATAGACAAGAAGAGTCCCCAGTAAGATGCTTTCAGTAAAATCAATATTTGCGGGCATACCCCATACGTAAATAACTGTTCTGGGACAAAGTTTCTTTTCAGAAAAAAAAATATCTGTAGACGCCACTTATTATTTTAAGATTATTTGAAAACAACTACGCATTGCGCCTGCGTGATGATGGCTTATGAAAAACACTCAAAGAACGTTACACATGTGTATACCCGTTTCAGGTTCACAAATACAGTAATTACTCCAGTGACCGGAAATGGCGAAAATCAGGGGCTTCATTTCAGGTTTTTCTTAGGGGGGGGGAGGTCAAGATTTTTTTTAAGGCGACAGTGACCTTGTCGCATCTTTTTTTTATTATTAATTAAGCATGTATAAATTAGAAGCTTTAATAATAGAACTTCAGTTTTATGTGCTTAGTTAGCATTATTTAAATAACAAAATACAAAAAAATAAATGTTATGTACGGTACTTAAAATTCTTAATCCAGCCCCCCCCCCCCCCCTTGCCCGATCATTAAACGACGCCATGGCAAAAAATGGTGTTTTGGAGATCCTTTTTTATGTATGAGAATCTTAGGGTACAGTAGGTACGCCTTTATCGTTTACACATCACGTAATAAAATAATAGGGTTACCACTGCATGTCTCATAGATGCGTGTTGTCTGCAAGAGGACTTCATGCCAGTTTAGCAACTTGCACGTAGAGGTTAGACCGGGTTAGACACCCTCCTCCCTCTCCATACCTAATGAAAACTGCTTGAATAGCATTATTTTGCATTTTGGTTGCGTTCATAGAAACAACAGATGGAGGAACATCAATAAGCTGAAATGAAAACTAAGCAGGGTCCTGAATTTTTTTTTTTTTTGACATTACTGTCAAAAGCCATTTAGCACCACTTTTATCCAGGGAAGTGTGTCTTAAGAGGCGACATGTCATGAACAGGAAGATGTGGTAAACCACAATCACCCGGCAAAAAATAGCATTTACTGAAATCGTGACATTTAAGGCCATGGCTTCCTATGTACGGTGTTTCTACGAACAATATTATTAATTACGAAAGGGAGCCGCTGTCGTAAGATCCCCTAGTTTCTTTATTGAAAATAATTTTTATTTTGAGGCCTAACTTAGTTTTTTGATTTTCAAAACAAAAAAAAATATATGATTCAGAACAGTTATTCACTTAAAAATTAAAACAAAAAAATATTAAGAGCGCTGCCTACCTCAGAGTCACGGAGGGAGCAATCATAGCGTTTCACATGTTATATTATTTGTCGATGTCACTCAGTACCTGTAAGCTACATATACGCCACCATTGACCGTCATTCATCCCGAAACCTTGCACTTTGGTAAATGATTTTTAAAGAAGTTTTTTTTTTCGATTCCCGGAAAATTGCGAGTAAAAAAAGGGGCATTTCATACGTTTTGAAAACGCTAAAAAACGGTTATTCACAATGTTTTTTCTGCAGTATTATTCCTTAAGTAAGATTTTCCTTTTCTCGACGCAGAAAAAAGTTTCTGTCCGGAAGCTACATCACAAAATTACTGAGCACCACTGAATCTAATTTAACATATTAAACACTATCCTTGTTGCCGCAAGTGCTCCGAAGTAGGCAGCACCATTTAAGTTGATAATAGGACCAAATGATAAAATTTCGCGCTTTCAAGAAAATTGGACTAGGTCTGGTAAAGAACTAGATCAACAATTCTATGTGGTCGTTTTTACTATAATTGTTTCTTTTTAGAATTTAAAAATAATATTCATAATAAAACAGCGTTGATACGGACCCGTATCATTAGCCGTGTGAATGTTACTGAAAGCTTACGGCATACTTAGACAAGTGATTCCGCCTTATAAAACATAATGGAAAAGCTATACGTGAATTCAAAGCTAAGCGTATTCCGAAGGTGTATACTAACCCTTGAATGTGTAAAGATGTTCCCTGGTTGTAACACAGCCGGAATGGAAGACAAATTAGTAAAATTGAGTACTACATTACTGAGCGATGACTAACAAATGTAGAAAAATTTGTGCTACGATAGAAATATACACGTAGGAAAATTATGGAATTGGAACCGTAATTAAACAATAAGAAACTTAACTGCACTACTTTGTTGGTTATTTCTTGTGGGAATATAATAAAATACTATGCAATCTCGCATTGCGTGACGATTGCCAGGGAAAACAGGGGAATTAAAAGAGGTTTTGGAGAAAGTCGGGGGGAGGGGGGCGGCATAGGCCAGTGCGAATACATTAAACGATACTGAATAAAAAGCGCAAATTAAACCAATATTATTTGTACGAACGTTGAACATGGAAAACTAGACTTTACATAAAACAAATCTTCGAAAGTCACATTTTCCCGCAAGTGCAATAGTCAATCTAGATATTCAGTTTTTTACATTTACCCTAAAAATTCATGAAATTTTATTTTGTGCGTTAATTTTTTGATACTCAAAATATATTCAAGTGCACAATCTTTTACAACAGTCCTACATGAATTTTTAGTTTTACGGAGAAAATCTATTTGGAAGAACAGTATGAAAATTCTAATTTGCTCTACTGCAATCAAATTGGTACACTCAAGACACTTAAGAAATTAAATTGTTTAAATACCATAAAACTACTTCATGCCGAGACATTTTAATATTATAGAACACACTGTCACAAACTGTGAGAATGAGCGAGTGTGATGAGTATGCTAGTGAGAGAGAGTGCTAGTGAGAGAGTGCTAGTGAGAGAGAGTGCTAGTGAGAGAGAGTGCTAGTGAGAGAGAGTGCTAGTGAGAGAGAGTGCTAGTGAGAGAGAGTGCTAGTGAGAGA